>MNCI01007133.1:0-42862 GCA_015680685.1 Gnetum montanum
TGATCTAATCTATCCTAAGCATAATGTATCTATTCCCTCTTTCCATACCCATCCTGAACTTATACTAATGCTACTAGGATTATTAAGTGTTATTATAGCATGCTTAAAGTGCTTGTACTTACACTATTACAAAATAAAATACTAAATGTTTAAGTATTGGAAGGTAAAAATGAAATTAAAGAAAAGTTCTTAGAAAGGAACTAAGTACTAGTTCAAGTGCACAAATGGAAGGAATTAACTTTGATTCTACTTCCTTCATAAAAACTTAACTAAGTATAACATGTACTGGAATTAAATTTCATTGAATTAACTCAATCCATGTTATGGTACTTGGATAGAATTTTAGCTATGTCCTACAAAAACAAACTGCAAGAGCTTCACTATGCAAAATGACAAAAGGTATCATAAATATAGATGGTTTGCATATTTATATATGCTTATGGGGTTGTGTTAATGTAGCTAACTGATATAAATTTTAAAATTAACTTTTATGATTTAATTTTCTATTTTTCATTTAAGTAACATTAGATGTGCTTCTTTGTAACTAATAAAAGTTAAGATAGGATTTTAACTTTCACTTTAGCCAGGGTTTGAGATGGTGTATCTTTATGATCTAAAGTCCAATTTTTCATTGAAGCAACACTAGAGCCTCTAGGGAAAAAGAAGCTCTTCTTATGCAACAATTTGAGCAATTGAAAAGAAGGATTTTTGAGAATGAGTGATGCATTACCCCTAGCATGATGACTTGATGAATCTAGTATCTGAGTAGCTTGGCATAACAACACATATACATGTAAGGTTATAGCCTCAATCTAATATTGTTTCACATGCTGCTATTCCAACTACATTTCTTTTTTCAAATGCAATACTTTTGCTATTTTATCCTTGTTTTTTCTAATGTTTTCATCTCAATTGTGATGACATGTGCATCTATTTCTTGGAATCATGCAAAGGTTCTAAAAACCTTGTCTAGATTTATGATATTTAAGTTGTTTCTTTTTAGTAATCACCATAGAATACTACTCTGGAGTAATGATAGTAAGACCATGGAGAATTATCTTACATGCAAGTTAGGAGTCATCACCCTTCGATTTCATGAATCCTAGCCTTTAATTTCCATAAACCTAGCTTACAACCCTAAATCTATAAGGATGTTTCAACCATGACTTTCTTTATATTATTTTAGGTATACTTTTTCTTTCTTTTTCTTGCTAATTTTTTTTAAAAGATCATAAATTTGGTAGATTGGATTTGTCCTAGCCTAAGCATGATCTTAGATCCATTTCCCTTTCCCTCTAACTTGAATAAATACCTACATTTATATTTGTTAAGAATATTGAATAAAAAATGAAGGATTTTTTTTCCACTATTAACTTTACTAGGATTTTGTTTAGTATCCCATAGTTCTTTAGGAATTTGATCCTACCCTTTTGTTTCATTATTTTTAGTATAATAAGGCATTGTAACTATCAGCCAAGATTTTAAACTTAGTATTGCAATAAGCATAGTATTTGTGTTTTATCAATGTTTCAGTGCTTTTTCAAAAGATTCAAAGGCCTTCTAATTTTAAATCTTTAGCAATTTGTTGAGTTTTAATACAAAAATGATGCAAGTAGTATTTAATTTATTTTTAAATATTACATGCCTTATATTAAGCATGTACATATTGGATCTTTATTCATGTTTATAAAGCATTAGGATGCTTATCATGTTCTTGTCATAGCTTATTATCCACTTGTTGGGTCTTTTCATGCCTATGATTGAATATCTAATAGTAATATTCTTTATTATTCCTTATGTACATATACATGTATCTTTTATATACAAGGAAAGAGGAAAATGATATAAGTAAGCAACATTTAAATTCTATGATTCTTGCTTTCATAGTAGAATGCCTAGATGGTGTGTAGGATCCTAAAAAATTAATTCTCTTTATAGTTGGATTTTCTTATGATGTTAATATTAGTAAATATTATAATGAAAAATGTTTCATTTTTCAGATCACGATCTTGTAGTAGACTTTATATATGTTTAATTTGCCTTCATACATGTATCATTTAAACATATCAAAAATAAAATGATAATAAAAGAGGTGTAGGTGTAGGTGGTAGAATATTTTGTTTCTTAAAAACTATTTTATAATGATTATGATCAATTACATAATGATTAATTAGGTCTTAGTATTTTAGTTACATACTCTAAAAGGTTATTGATACTCTAATTTGTTGGAATATGGTTGCAAGTATTATCAACATCGAAATAGCAAAACGACTTGGAGAACAAAATGGTTGGGAAGAAACCAACTATAAATAGATGAAAATGAAAATATTTAAAAGATAAGAGGGGAAGGAAAAAAAGGGAGGCTAAAAAAGGAAACAAGAGAAAAATATGAAGAAGGTTGAAGCTTTGATTTAGTAGACTTTGACAATGTCATTCTTGTCTGCTTTTGGTTCTACACTAAGAGAGTAGCGCAACCTAGCCTTATCCATTATCTAATTAAAAATTATTTTTTTCTTTAAACTTATCACCTTCTCTTTAGCATTAAATATTTACAAAATAAAGAGGAAGAAATAAATTTTAATTTATACTTTAATTATGAATTTGAATATCGACTAATAAAGAAGTAGAAGGCCAAGACTAAAGAATTGTAGAAGAGGTATACCTTCTCTATGTATGTGTAGACAACCTTATGAAACCTATATCCAGCTTGGATGATGAAGTCAAAAGGTCACTATATACTTAGGTTACCTTTCTTTGCATTTATATCTCAAACAACTAGTATTTAATTTTATTAAAAGTTTCTTTATCCAATTATAATATTCAGATTCCCTTATTTTGTTAAGAAAAAATTATGCTTAGTAGTGGCTTGAATATTTTACCAACTCATCTTAGTATGTACAACATTTGAAATTGAATTTCATATTCATTATGTTATGATCTATCAAAATCTTGAACTTCTAATAAGACAAAGATGTTCCTATTAATTCTAACATTGCATATGTACATGATCATGTCTCAAGTGAGTAGCTGAATATTTTGTTCTTATTTCAAAATTTAATTTTATGGAAATTTTATATTATAGAATATATATTTTTTCAAGTTATTTTTCGCATGATGCTATTTTGAAGCATTATTAAATTTTAAATTAAATTATATTTTAAAAACAATTTAGCTATCCCATAATTACAAATTTAATTATTTTGATTCTCATACATCACATAAGTTCTATTAATTAAGACTATATTCAAAGTTTCTATATACATATGGAAGGCACCCTAGGCTATAGCATCCTAAAACAAGTTTTCCAAAGATCTTTGTAATTAAAATATACTTATCAACATCTTCTTTCAAACCCCTTACATTCTAGTCAAGGTTAGTTTAATTACCAGTTTTGCATATCCATTAGACATATGTCTAATTTATCTTAATTGTCCATTTTAATTTCCAAAAGCAAGTTTTGAATACTTTGTTATCTGTATCGAATAGTGAGTTATACTCTTCCATGATTAACAAACATGGGTATTTTTTAAAGGAAATTGCACTTGGGACACCCATGATGGTGAACACAAGGCATCCCCTTTGTTTACAATGAGTACATCTAGGTAATTGCTTGACCATGAATAATTTTCTTTTTGGTTGAGAGGCCAACTCTGAATTAGCCAAATATTGTAATCGAAAATAAATGATTATTTTCATAAAATTGAGTTAAGAAAGATATTTTTTCATATAAATTATGGTGGGTATGTATCATTTGAACTTTATCACCAAAAAATAAATATCATAGTAATACTCCACTAAGGAAATAATTAGTGAAGGAACCTTATTTTTTGAAAAACATAATCCAAAATCATCCATGAATCATGTTGCATCATTTTTGTAAGGCATGGAATAATTAAGGTACATACTTGCTCATTTTTTGTAAACATAATTCAACATTACACATACCAAATCATGTGACATTTGCATATCATTCTTAGTTAATGACGTACGAGAGTGTAATGTTTATTGGTGAGTTGGGTAAATGAAAATGTTTAGTTTATAGTTCAATTTGATCATTTTTTTGGATGCCATGTAGAATTAATTTGTAGCATATAAAGTGTTTTTGATGAATGTCCAACCTATATCCTTTGCCTAACCTTATTATGTGACATGTGTGAGGTGTGAACAAATTATGGGTTGAATGCACAAATCTATGATTGAATGGGTTCATTCTTATAAATTGATATGGAATTTATTCATAACCATTATGTTGGTTTTGTTAAATGTCCATGCCTATTACCATCAACCATATTTATTTTTTATTATCTAATATGAAAACATATTTTATTTTAGTAACAAAATTTAAATTTAAACTTATAATTGGTTAAATGATATGGAATATTTTCTTAAATTGAGGACCAAATAGCTTTGAAATTAAAAGATGAGTAGAAAAGTGATGAGCGGTGAGGTACCCATATGCCCAACCATACAAATCATAAGCATTCATGCATGATTTGATCGAATTTCATGGATGACTAGTTATGTATCTAAATTGTTATGCCTTGATCATAGTTTGTTGTCTTCCCACTTGGACTAGTGTCAGCTTTGTCACATATGTTTTAGTCCAAAGTGAGGCATTTGATAAGTAATTTGTATGGTCTTAAGCTACTCCTAATGTTAATAAAGGGATTGCTTAATTAAGTTAATTAACAATGGAAAGTAAAATCTGAATTAGATTATGTGTGATAAGTATCTATCCCTAACCATCTGCACATGCCTTGGACATTGTGTAACTACCACTGGGATTACCAAGTGTATGTCACTAGGCATACCAAATGATATACTACTGGGCTACCAAGTACTTACACTTAAGTGGTCATGATTAGTCACACTCATTCTGCTTAATGATAGGAATAATAAGGAGCAATAAATGGAAACATTAACTAAGGAAAATAGTAAATGATTAANATAAGACAATAGAACTTGAAATAAGAAATCTATGAAAAAGCTATCTAAAATCTATCAACAAAACTATCTTTCAACTGTGCACCCAAGTGTGGTATTTATAGGCTAGCATGAAAGGCATGATATTAGATGCCCGACATTGGAGGTTGTGCCTTAATATCGAATACCCAACATCATGGGCCCAATATCAGATATCTAATATTAGAGTGGTGCAAAACACAACTCATCATACCCCCATGACTTAATGAAAACTATTCCTCAAGTTAAACAAAATGAGAAACAAGCTCTTTACAAAATATTGGAAAGGTATGGGATTATTGACTGACTTGACTAGACATACAAATTAACTTTTACATGGCATAGTGGTATTTTACAAAAAATATGGATACAACATTACAAGGCACAAAATTGGGGAAGCTCATGTAGTTCCCAGAGGTTGTGGCTCTTCCATTGGTCACTTCCATTTGTTGCCAAGCTTTTGAAATTTGTAGTAGTTCAGAAGCCTTGCAACTTCTCTTCCTCCATCTTTAGATCATGTACCATCCAAGTTGTTGAATCAATTTTTGCTAGAGTTGATACATCTCATGGGAATGGTAGCAATAGAAACATTTTGTTGGCTTTCACATAGTGGGTTGCAAACTATCATCATACCTCCTCAAAGGCCCTAACCTTTTCTTTCAATTCTTGATCATATGTTAATCTCCTAGCTAGGACTAAGGCTACATCTTTCATCCATGGTGTGACATCCAATCCACTAATGGTATGGAAAATGTCAAATATATGATACATTAGACATTATGAATATGAAGAAAATATACCAAATGTGAAATATATGTGATATTCAACATTATATTTAAAGGAAATAATAGGAAAATGTAGAAAGAGAAAGAGAAGAATGCTTTATTGATATGGAATAGTGTATTCGGATTATGCTCTAGGGTTTTCTTCCTTTGGCATCTATCCCTTAGAGGAAATCTAGCACTACCACCATAGTTAGGCCTATAACCTAGCCAAAAGAGATGGCCAGTCCACTCCTATCTCACTTAACTCAACTTCCCATGACTTGCCTATATAGTCTCTACCACTTCATACTGGCACAACTTCTAACACTAGGTATAAATTCCTTAGGTCAAACCCTCAAAGTCTACCTTAAGAGACATTTCCATTATTATAACATGCCCTTTTCGATCTCAATTACAACTACCCTTTTGAGTCTTTTTAAGATAATAATAACACCTTTTATGAAGAGATGCCATGCTCATTAGGTAGTAGCATCACTTCGAAATGGGGATGTGATAATATATCCCCCTTAGGTTTTGTTCATCCTTTAATGAGTCCATATTCTATATCTTTTTCTAACTCCAATGCTTTCTTTCATGATCTTGTGCTTCAATAATTTAATTTATCCTTTAAACTTGAAGTTGTTTCTTGCTTATTTTGTAAAAAAAAAAAATATCTGAGAAAAATAGATGGAAAATTAAATATTACTTTCTTGATACTTCATTTTCTAAGATAATGACAACATATGAATTAAATATTTATCAATTATCCATCAACAATCCTAATGAGGGTTACACAAAGTGCAACTTAGATCTGGTTACCCAAGTGAAGGCAAGACAAATTCTTTATTTTCAATTTTTATTATCATAGATATTTTACTTATCTAATTGAAATATAAATTAAACAATGAATAAAATATTATGATTAATCAAATAAAATTAAGAGTGAGATATGTTTTGATCTTGATCAACCTTAAGAATTGATGGAATTAATTGTAATTCTATCATAAGTGGTATGTGATCAAATGATCTTGTTTGGGATGCCAAGGCTTGATCTTGATTCTTCTCAAATTCTTATTTAAAAATCAACTCTAGTAACATGGTAACTTGAAAGAATTGGGAATCATACCAAATATTAACTTGAGAGGACTCACCAATGGCTTTTGGGGGGTCTTGTGACCATGTCTTGCAAAATAGATGGCAGATCCATGGCTTGGATATCTAGGTGTGATCTTGCACCATCCATATTACATTTTCATAGACCACTAGGAATTTTGCAAACCTACATAGGAATGCTATAAAAAAGGCAAAATGTACATGAGAGTGTGCCATGAGGTTGCTGCAAAGCTTGATTATTTTAGCTCTTAGTCCATTAATAACGTATTTGGCCCAATTGTATCATGTCCCTTACTCCACTATGTCCCTCATAACCCAAGCTTACTCTACCCCAAGAACCTTTCCTTGGGAAAGTAGCTTATGGAATGCAGAAGCCCAAAATATGGGATAGAGGTGTTGAGCCACCAACAATTTTACCAGCTTCATGGGAATGCCCTTGTGGCCTTTCTTGGTGCCCATCCACTTTTCATTGTCCCATTTTTAGTTTAGATCCTTATTCATCTTTTTACCTACAAGTAAACCTTTAGAGGAAACACCAAATAGATTTGAAAAGAGGTCATCTATGATCTCTAAGATCACCTACATGTTGTGAACTAATGTGCGGAAGCAATTAGCACTCTTTGTGAAAGAGTCGACAAGCGCAATCATCTCTGCTATCGAGATGCTTGGGTTCATAGCCAAAAAGAGGTCCATGAGCCTAGCCTATTGAACAATTTGGGTAATCTTTGCTGGAGCCTCATGTCAGAACCAGCACTGTGAACCATCAACCTTTCCATACCTGAAAAGAAGATTGGCCTTAGTCCATCTTGAGATAATCACTATTACCTCTTTGGACTTGGTTGTAGCTATAGTAAACAAAAATAGAATCAGAAATGTGATGGAAATGTAAAAATCAAAAATGCATAAAAATAAACTAGTAATACAACTTACCTAGCACAAATAGTATGGGGAATCATGGTACTTGGACTAAAGCTTCTTCCACAATGGATATCTAGGATTTCCACCCAACATCCAATCAACTGAGATCTCAACACTTCACATAGGATTTGGAGTACTTCATAGGGTAATTCATCATGTTTTTTCAAATGTTTCCTATGAAACCAACATGCATGTTCTTAGTGGATGAGAACTCTTGTAGGGTTGTTTGGACTATGGCTAATGTCCCTTCTCTATCATGAAGGTTGTCTTCATCAATAAAAAATATATTAATAGGCAAAAGGGAAATAAACATTCCAAGTCATGAGATAAATATATATATATATATATAATATTCATCATCATGATAGGGTTGAACCTATAGCATAGTAAATTGTTCTAGGTGGGTTGTGGAAGGCCATGCCTACATGGCAGGCAATGAATATAGTGTTATATTTATGATAGCACTTGAACTTGAGCATCTTCTAGATCCAAGACAAGGGTTTGAAACCTCTTGGATACTCAGTAGGTTCATCTGACATGAATTTTAAAATGCCTTAGTTTATCTTAGGTAATAGCATTTGAACTGGGACACCTGCGGCTTCAGCAAATGAATGTGACCATATCATCATACTAAAGTGGTGTAGTAGGAATTCTAAGAATTCCTAGGCACCCTTTCAAAACTAGACTACCTTGTGGCCTATGCGTGCATGCAGTGCAGGGACATTGGGCATGGGATTGCTCATACAACACAAGATTCCTACTAGTTTAACCATGACTAGGGCAGGTGTTAGTAGGACCCTGTACTACCATAGTAATGAAAATATCATTGTTGAAAAAGAGGCAATTAAAATAATAAAACTAATAGACAAATAATGAATGAAATAAAAAAACCTCAAAAATTTTTCTAACTTTTGGTCAAGCTCCTATAGAGCTTGACACTTTTTTTAAAAAAAAAATTTAAGTGATTGTCATGCTCCCAAGGAGCGTAATGACTGTGGAACAACTAACAAAGAGTGAAAATTTTTTCTAAGTGTCGATCATGCTCCCAAAGAGCATGATAGCTACACATTCATTGGTAGAAAAAAAATTGCACAAATTTTGAAGTGTTTGTCACACTCCTAGGGAGCGTGATAGCTATAAAATAAAATAACAATCAAAAGTTTGAAAAAAATTTTCAAGTGTTGGTCATGCTCCTAGGGAGCATGATAGCTATAAAATAAAATAACAAACAAAAATTTGAAAAAAGTTTCCAAGTGTTGGTCATGCTCCCAGGGAGCACGAAAACGTTGAAATGTGAAAAATTTGCCAAGTGTTGAATGTAGTAGTCCCAAATTTTTTTTAAATTTTTGGTCACACTCTCAGGGATGCCACACGGAACACACAAGAAACCCTTGTTATGTGACATGAGATGTAGAGTGCCCAAAACACTCCTGATGCATTATGCTAAATGGTATGCATAAAACCCTTATCCCATCCTTCCACATGGGAGGCAAAGAAAACCTTCTCCCATCCCACAAGATTTAACACTTAGAAGCCTATGAGAAACCCTTACCTAGCACCATTACGTAGGATGCCCCCAAACCTTTTAACCCAAAAAAGAAGAAGAAGAAGAAAACACAAGATTTGTGGCATGCACTCCCTCCCTAGCCGTAGCAGTAGTAGTAGTAGTAGTGGCCTTAGCACAATAGCCATGGTGGTAGTAGCGGTGGTGGTGATCCTTGTCCATTATAGTCTTCCATCTAAACCCCAAGACCCCAAAGCAAAAATGTAGAAGGAAAAAAAGAAATGAAAAATCATTAGTGTAGCCTAATGGCCTACCTAGCAGATAATTCCTCTTGGCACTCTTTGATGTACACCATAGTAAGACACCACAAGGTGTGCTCACCTTTGTCAATGTTGGTAATGCCAGGGTGTCTATGCTTCCTCCTATGTGTCATTTTCTCATTGTCAAGCTTTGGTTGTTCTATTTTCATGATTTGTGGATGATATGATCTACTTTGGCCATGCTACACTTAGATGACTATTGGCTCTAATGGTGAAAATGACAATTTTTCCATCGGCAAAACCCTATTTATAACCTTCAGGGTCAAATGAAACATCACCTTTTCGAAATGTCCCGTGTCTCATGTGTAACGTAGAATGCTCCATGTCTTGTGTGTAACATGAAACATCCCATGTCCCATGTAGCGTAACACCTAGAGTTAGAAAAATTTTCTAACTTTTTCAACTTTCTACACTTAGAAATTTTTTACATTTTTTTGCTTGCTCGATGAATATTTAGCTTGGCTCCATGCTTCGAACCTTTTAAGTCTTACCTAGACTTACACCTCATGCATAGTCTATGGTCTGCTATGATCTTAAATTGGAAATTTTGTGACCAACCGAGGCTGTAGCAAAGAACATAAAAAATAATAAAATATACATGAATAAATTACTTTACATACTACAAAGTTAATTTTCATAACATTGTCTTCCTTATTTTATGCATTTTGATTCATTAAAATAGGTGCTACTTAACATTTTTCTAGTTATCTTATATGGTATCTTGAAAGAATGAACACATACGAGAGTCTTCATTTGCATTTATCCTTGACTAGACCTTATGGCAAACTCATAAGATGCATAAACACAAAACTTGTGGACTTCAAATTGCTTCCTTATGACACCAACATAGCATCCCTAGAGATGACACTAGATTGGCTAGAACATCTAGTCTAAGCTCTAGACTTAGAAGCAAGTGACGTGACTAAGGATCCCCTCATAGAAGTCCCTATAACAACATGTAAAGGTAAGGAAAATACAATAAAACTTAGTTCCTTATTGGAGCCTCAAATCCAACATAGCATCTCTAGAGTTCTTAGCAATCATGTCAAGGCATTTTCATGGTCTTATGAAGACATGCCAGGCTTAGACCCATGTATAATATAACATAAAATTATGTTAGATCCACGTGTTAAACCAGTTAAATAAAAGGCTTGTAAAATCAAGCCTGAGATTGTGTTGGCCATGCATGATGAGATCACTAAACTTTAACAAGCTAGTTTCATCTAGGTAGTTGACTATGCAAATTAGGTTTCAAACATCATAGTTTTCCCCAAGAAAAATGGAGGTATATGCATTTGCATAGACTTTTGATACTTAAACAAGGAAACCATTAAAGATGATTTTTCATTGCCTAGTATTGACCAACTTCTTAGTACTACAGCTAGTCATGCCTTGTTATCCTTCATGGACAAGTTCTCAAGGTACAATCAAATTTGCATAAACCTAGAGCACCAACTTACCACCACTTTCATGATCCCCTAGGGGACATTTTGTTATACAATGATTCCCTTTGGATTAAATAATGTAGGAGAAACATAGCAATGTGCAATGACATACATCTTTAGTGACTATATGCTAGAATTACTTAATGACAATGTTGACGACATAGTGATTAAGTCCAAAATGGCTCATAACCACACAAATGACATAAACTGTGTCCTCAAACATTTCCATAGACATGACCTTATGATTAATCCCAAAAAGTGTGTCTTTTGTGTTAAAACCAGTTGCATGTTATCCTTTGTGGTATCAAAAAGAAGTATACGTGTAGACCCCGACAAGGTCAAGGGGATCACCAACCTAGCACCACCAACAAACCTTAAGGAGCTACATGGATTATAAGGTAGGATACAATTCATACATAGGTTTATTGCAAGGTTGACTGATAAGTTACAACCAATGTAATATCTACTCAAAAAAGGAGTCAAGTTTCAGTGGATAGCTCAATGCTAAGAGGCATTTGACAACCTAAAAAAGGAGATGGCTCAACTTCTAATAGTTTATCCTCTACAAAGAGATAAACCTTTTTACATCTACCTTACAAATGTAGACATGTCCATGGGTTCAGTGCTTTGCCAAAAGTGAGATGATGGTTCTGAGATTCTTGTTTACTATCTAAGCCATGCATTGTTAGCACATGAGGCAAAGTATAATGATGTGGAGAAAAATTGTCTCACCTTAGTCTTTGCGCTTAAAAAATGAAGACACTACCTTTTCCATAGTCATGTCAATGTCATTTGCAAGAGCAATGTACTTAGGGTTATTACAAAAAACATATATGAAAGTAGTAGAATAGCAAGATGGAAGGCATTAATCATGGACTTTGACCTTCATTACATAGTGTAGGCATTCATAAAAGGTCAAGAAATATCCACACAACTCATGGATTCGCCCATAGACAATCAAGCAGCAATAGACCCAAAATTCCTAGATGAGCATATCAGTAGTATAAGGCAAGTACCTAAACATTTTGAGGTGATTTTACACTTTGATGATGCTTTGATCACACAAGGTGGTAGTGTTGCTGCCATCATCACATTTCCCTCTAGAGAGATCTGACCCTTTGCATACCAATTTACATTCCTTTGTACAAATAGCATGGCAAAGTATGACGGTCTCCTTAGAGGCATTTTAGCAGCTCAAGAGTTATGAATTCAAAACATAGTAGTCTGAGGTGATTCACTACTAGTTATTAACTAAGTCATAGATGTGTATGCTTGTAAAGCATAACATCTACAACCTTACTATGATTTGGAAAAACACTTCCTTAAACAATTTGCAACCATAGATGTCCAACATATCCCCTACAATGAAAATTCCATAGCTAATGCACTAGCTACTTTAGTCTTAAGCATATCGCGGAACATGTTCTCTACTTTGCCCACATCAATAGTGGATTGAATTGAACCTATAATTCACACAAAAAGCATCACATCCATAAGTATAGCTCATGCCCAAGAGTGGTATGATGACATCAAGGCATACCTCCAATAGGGAGAGGCCCTACAAAACTTAACATCTACCTAAAAGGACGCAGTGTGAAAATGATCATGAAAGTACATCCTCATAGGTGACAATACCTTATCTCATAGATCCTATGATGGGATACCGTTAACTTGTGTTAGTGGTAGTGAAGCACAAAAGATCATTGACTGAGTCCATGAGGAACTATGTTGGGATCATACAGCTCCTAGGGCATTGGTAGCAAAAATTAGACATCAAGGCTATTATTGGTCTTACATGAAACATGATTTCATCTCCAAGGTTAGGACATGTGACATGTGTTAGTGGCATGAGAAACTAATGCACATGTCACCTACTAAAATACATACTAAATAGATCACATGGCCATTTCAATGTTGGGGGTTGGACATCATAGGGCCTATAACACCTAAGTCTTCTATAAGACATAGCTTCATGAATACTACAACTAGGTATTTCACAAAGTAGATTGAAGCCATTCCCCTTAGGAAGACAACATCTTAGCAAGTTTGTAGATTCATCGTTGACAACATAGTGACCCAATTTGGTCTCTGTATGACTATAGTCATAGACAATGGGCAATAATTTAGCAGTGTAGAAACCAAAGATTTCTATAAAAACCTTGGTATCAAACACTATTTTTCATCACCATATTACCCTTAGGCAAATGATCAAGTGAAGGCTACAAACAAGGTCATTTTCAACCTCCTAAAGAGGTTGCTTAATGATAACAAGCGATGATGGAAAAAACAATTAGTCTACATGTTATGATCCTACCGCACAACATGTAGAACTGTGATAAGAAAAACACCATATAGTCTTGTGTATGAATCTAACGTATTGTTGCTTCTTGAATTGTAGGTCCCATCGCTTTGCATTATCCTCTCGAACTTCATGGATGAGGTTCAAAACAATGAGTTGAAAACCATTGACCTTGACTCTATAGAGGAGGAGTGCATCCAAACAATTGATCACATCAAGTGGTACCAAGAGAAGCACTGGAAAAAGCATTATTACAATTAGCATCAACACCCAATCAAGAAAGGGGATCTGTTCCTCAAGGTAATCCACAAGCTTGTTGACAAATTCTTAGCAAACTGCAAAGGACCTTTTTTGGTCACTAAGGCATACAAAAATGGAGCCTTCAAGCTTCTTGATTTAGATGACAATGAGTTTGCCAATCCTGTTAACCACTTGTACCTGAAGCCATACTACACTTGCCATGAGTATTGTAACAAAGACAAAAGAAAGGTAAGCAGATGTTTGCTATGATGTTAAATTGGCACAAAACATCTGCTATGATGTTAAACTATCACAAACATCTATTATGACATTAAACTAGCATAGACATCTGCTATGATGTTAAACTGGCACAGAACGTCCACTATGACATTAAATTGGCACATATGTCTTCTATGATGTTAAACTGGAATAGAATGTCCTTGGGCTATGATATTAAACTAGCACCCATAGCATGGTCTACTATGACTTTAAATTGGCTAACCATCATCCGCTACAATGCTAAACTATCACAACGGTTTTCTAGGACCTTAAACTAGCATAGCTAGTGGTCTACTAAGACCTAAAAATGGGTTCACAATTTAGCACCTACAGTCCAACATATATGGTTCTATGAATAAGTGAGCAAGAATACTTCCAATCTTCCATTGCCTACCAACACCTCTCAGGCAAGATGGGGTGGGATGTTGCAGTTCTAAAATGAAGTTCATATTGTCTAGAAAAACCACTCTAAGAAATTTTCAACGTCATCATCCTTGGCATCTTCCTGATCTTCTAGAGATGATTTTTGGCATCTTGCTAACCTTCTGGAGCTACCATCACCACTTCCAATCATTTTTGTTGTAACTCTCACTAGTAGTAGCACTCGATGGAGAGCCAACAATACTGTGGCTCAACCACAGCACTGCCATCCTATGGCCTTCACTATCACCTAAGTCTAGAAGAGCATCTATCTATTTGGCTTCTTGCCCTATGGCTAAGTTTCCTAGCTCTTGCCTTCGGTGAGAACTCCTGAGCATCTACATCACCATTGCTCCTAGCCACTTGAGTGCTCACTTCTAGCGTGCCTGCTAGAGCTTTCCATCTTACCAACACTAACACCTCCACTGGCCTTCCTACTATGGACATTGCACACAATTGATGTAGCACTCGTAGCCCTTGTAATGCTCCTAGCAAGTAGGACTTTACCCTCATCTCACATGGTAGTTATTTTTTTCTTATTTTCTCTGTGTTGCATTTGTAGGATGAAGCTTGGACAATGTCATTCAAGGGTGTGTTTTATCATGATGGCAAGGCACTGCATTGTTCTAGTATATCCACATCAACTTTCCTAGCTACTTGAGAGTGCACATCTCAACTATCCCCTTAGCCAACCTAGCCTCTACCTCTTAATCTCGCAATCTCCCTCATCCCTTGCAAGCTTCCCCAATGCACATGTAACCTTTCCCTTAGTTAGCCACTGAACCCATGATGGATGTAACCCAACTCATCCCATGGGAAGCCTTTGTAGGCTATTCAAATCCCCAAATGAATGTAACACAACTTGTCTTGGGGAGAAAACACCTATCTTGCAGATGCAATGTGGTTGCCTCTAAGCAAATATGGTGCATAGTTTGCCTAGCAATACAAAAAAAAAAGAGTAAGAATAAGAAAAAAGAGGTAAAAAATGGGACAAATAAGAATAAGAAAAAAGAGGTAAAAGAATGGGACAAATCAAGTGCCCAAGTCAAATGACACAATTGCCATTTTGCAACCGATTTGACCGAGGATCGACTATCTCAAAAGCACTTCGACAAGAGGTCAAAATCTAGGATGCCTCTACATGCTCACTCCCTCAAAAGAACTCTGACAAAGGATCATGCTATGATAACAAGCTATCATGGCATTACAGCCCACGACTGTCCTTTCTATCCATTGTCTCTTGACCCATCTCCCAAAACTATGCCCTATCACACCTCATTACCTTGGCACTCTCAAATATAGTGAAGCATTATCAAAGCAAGCATTGAAGAACAATTTTGATGTCATTTTCATCACAATTTTTTGTATTCTTTGTCAACATCCATTAGGCTAGTCCTCTAAATGTGAACAAAGAGAGGCCAATGAAACACCACTAATTTTGGGCTCCTACAGTTCAATGGAATATTTTTCTAAGTGTCAAAACTTGGGCAAAATTTTTCTAAGTCTAGTGTTGCACTGTGTAGTGTAGATAGTGTAGCACATTAGGAGTCATATGTTTGCAAAATTTTTCTATGTTTACCTACTATGCTCCCCAGCATAGCCAGCATAGCATATTCTTCCAAGGCCGGTTTGCACAAATGTCAAGCTAGAAGCAGTCAAGGGTCATTACGGATGGACCAAATAGTTTGGCAAATTTTCTATCTCCCTGACTATCAAGCTTGCTATATTCTTTATCTTTCCTAGCTTGACAAATGTCTTGGTTGCTGGTCCACCTAGGTACTAGGCAAGGAGTTGTGAAAAATGCTTAGGATGGATGAAATAGTTTAGCAAATTTTCTATCTTTGGGCATGTCACACTCTACTATGTTGCACAGCATTGCCAACATGAGAGTTTTTAAGGCCAAAGTTTTCTAGGTGTTGAACAAGAATTTTTCAAGCTATCTAGACATGGAGGATGTATTTGGCAATTTTCTAACTTTTGAGGTTGCTTGTCCTATTTCATTCCAAAATGTAGTTAGTGTGCCATGAAGAAACATTGAAAATTTTGGTAAAATTCATTAGAGTACTTGTGCTATGCTCTACTATGCTGCATAGCGTAGACAATGTGAAAAAGCCAAAATCTGCAAAATTTTTCTAAGTCTTGACACTACGCTCCATCACCCTATGTAGTGTAGATAATGTGAAACTTGGAAAATTTCTTCGAATGCCTCCAGAAGCTCCCAGAACTTGGCATCAGCCTTCATTTCAACTCTCACATCCTTCCGGTAGCCAAGATCACCATTTTTCTTTACTTTCACACCCCCTATTGATCTCCAAAATTGTTCCTATGCTTGACCCTAATCGAAAGAGGGGGAAGATGTAGTCCTAGAGCATAGGCTCCAAGTTGCATTTTTTTGGCATTGTTTGTAGTGTGACTTGTTCACATCCATGCTCTGTGGAACCTAGGTCACATATCATCTATTCCACATCTCACGTCAACCATAGCCCTATAAATACCTCGATAATCATCATTTTAATGATTGATTAGCAAATCATTCTAAGTATCAAGCATTAGAGCACTATGACATAGTCTTCCTTACACCCACACAACATGATGACTATAAGCCTAACAGTTCCAACCTCCTTTGCAGCTACTAGCATTGCATTTGCAACATACCAGAGACCATGACCACATTGTCACACTACCCTACTATGCCTATCTAACACTGTGTACCAATTTCACATACTATTTAATTAAGAGCCACATTCCCTAGTCTTGGAGTGGTGCATTTCTTCACTTAAACTCTTATTTCATTTTCCTTCAACATTCGTTTCAAATTTTAGCATGATTTCTTACATTTCCTATTGCTAATATGTATGTTTACTAATTCACAATAATATTTTTGAGCTATTGAGAATGGTTATTGTTACACCATGTAAATCCTTGTCTTATCAACCAAATTGTTCAGGGCACCCCATTTCCATTTTCTCTAGCATAGCCCTCCCATAGACTCAAGGTTAGGCTATACATCCAACAACCTCTCGATGTTGTAGCCACTGACATTTTCAGATGTCATATTTTTTGGTGGTGGAAGGAGGGCCTTCTTGTTCCTTCTATGTGCCACAGGTAGTCCAACATGCTTTCTATACCTTTGTCACTAGCAGCAAGCTAGCATAAACATAACACCCTTGTGGACCTACCACGATAATAGCTAGATCATAGGACAATGCAAAACTCATACCCTAGAACCCTGTAGGATGAAAAGCCCAAACTGTCCACTGCATCAAGCTCTAATGGTTCTATAGAGCATGACACCCTATGAGCGTAACAGTGCCTTAGAGCATGTCAAGCATAATAGCAGAGATAAAATTTTTTTATTATTTCTAGCCTTAGCAAATTTTGAACCATTTTTTTTATAATTTTCACACTTAGCAATTTTATCTCAAATTTTCTATACTTAAAATGAAAATGAACCCAACTAACACCTCAGCTACCACCTTAAGCTTGGAGGTAGCTCATCCCAAGCAACATGTGGTAAACATCGAGCAATCCATTAGCCCAATGCAGTCACAACGACAGTCTCTTAGACTATGGCACTAGTCCCTCAAACACGCAGTACTTGATGATGAATAATACAACTTTTTATGCGCAAAGGTTTAGGTAAGCCTACCATTGGACCATAAGGAAATAGAAGAAAAGCATAGTTTCAAAATTATTCATCAAAATGGGATGGAGTTCCTTGCTACCCCTAGCGTGATCATACTACTCACTGATTATTTCAAATGGATTTTGGACCAACATATTTGGATGAGTGGGCTAAAAGAGCAAGACTCGACATACAACTATGATGAACTATGATGGGCAAGAGGAATTTGAGTTCCATTCTAACACTGGCATCCCACCTTACATCCTAGCCTTGTAGTTTGCCTCTATATCCTTATTGCACTAGTCATAGACTTCTACCTCCTTTGAGATAGCCATGATGTTTTCATAGCCTAAAACTTTGTCAACAGTAGCTAGCCACCTGGTTCCATCTACGTAATAAAGTGCAGGACCTTTTGTCCTTTTCCCTTTTTCATTTCCTTGTAGTCTATTTAGCCTTTGTAGCTAGTTCTTGTGACACCAACACTGCCATATGTGCACATCTTGCCCATATCGTATCCACAAATGAGTCATATTTCTATCATTCTAGTTGTATTAGTCCCACCACCAACAAGAACTACAACCTCAACTATGTGGTAGGCACCAACCTCTTTACCTACTATTCAACAATCCCAAATACTGCAGGTTGGTATTTGGAATTGGTACATGCAATCGTAAATGTACCAAGCATCACATATGGCACAACTACCTATGCGGCTATGGGCTACTTCGATGGCATCATCAACAGTAGTCGCTCTAACAACCCCACCAATAGTACAACTGATGCAACCCTTTACAACATACACAAGTTTGGACCAAGTGTTCTAGATTATCCAAACCCTCACTGAGGAGGTCAGGTAGCTTAAAGTAACCAACTCAAAGATAGTCCATGTAATGGACTTTTATTATGATGATCCTGTTAGCCCCACTGTTCCTCCACTTACACTGCCTTTTGGGGTCCAACTTCCCAAATTCATGAAATACAACAGCAAGGGTGATCCAAACATCCACTTAGTCACTTTTTTTTTCGAGTCCTTATTACTGCAAGTGTGGACGCATGTGGTTATTCGTGTCTTTGTCATGTATTTAACTAGCAAAGATTTAGATTGGTATCACGTGCTTCCTCGAGCTTCCATTTCAACTCTAGAAGAGTTGGTAAGTCAGTTCATAACCTGCTTCAAGTACAACTTGAAGCCAGAGGCCATGCTAGATCAGCTTATGAATGTTAAGCAAGAAGCACTAGAACGAGTGCAAAAATTCATACAATGTTGCAGCACCTCTCTAAATGAGAGTTGTGAGCCCATTGCTAAAACCCACCTACTAGCCATCTTTAAAGGTGTAGTAAATGATTTCATGAAATCAAAGGTATACTAGCTGGCCTCACACTCCCTTAGCCAAGCTTCTACTTAAACAAAGAGCATATAGGATGTAGCAGAGGCCAACAAGGACCTAGCTTACATAGCCTACAAGAATGCACATGAAAAGAGAAGCAAGGAAAAGGGGAAAGCCTCGATAACCACTATGGTGATGGTGGCTGATGAAGCCAAGTCCAACAACAACGAGCAGATAGCTAAGGCACCTAAGGCCTTGGCCAACAACAACAAAACATTGGGTTCTAGCAACACGGGAATCAACCAACCTGCATCATCAATAGCCACAAGGCAAGCTTTACCAAGGCCAAACTTTGAGCATAAGGATCACTAAAAATATACCTCTTTTTTGATCAAGCCATCAAAACTCTTGGATCAACTACTTAATATTGGGCGCATTTAACACAAGAAAATGTTAGAGGATGCTTACAAATGCAATAAGAGGTACTGCAAGATCCTCTGAGATCCCTTTGCAGCTATGCCCAATGAGCCTCTAGTACCCAAAAAGTTTAGGTTGGATTGATTTTGTGACTACCATCAGTTGCACAACCATGACATAGATTATTTCCTAGCATTAAAGGATAATATCCAATGCATAATTGATCAAGGCAAGTTGGTCCTTGATGAAAGTAATCCTATCCAGCTGGAGAACCAGTCCACGAATGTCTATAAGGGTCCATTAAATGCTAGTGGGGTAGGATATATTATTAATGCTATCAATGTTGATGATGATGCAAAGCCAATACATGAACTATTTGTGGTCTGTGTGCACATTGGTGGCATTGAAGCCTCAATGTCAACTAGGCCATAGGCCCCCTTCATCATCAAGGTACCACCTTAGGTGCTTGTGACACCTTTCATGGTTGGGGCCCTACAGCATGTTGCAGCAAGGGCCTAAGCACATTTTGTCATAAGGATGGAAAAATGCACAAATCCCCCATCTTCCCAAGGTCTGGTAGTTGGGACTGCATTGCAACCTTCCCATCCAAAAAATCATGATGAGTGTCTAGCTGAAAAGAAGGGTGAGGAACTTGTTGATCTAGGTTCCCGTAAGCCTACCTCCTATCAGAAATTCCCATGGCCTTATCGCATAAAACCACTAACACAAACGTGCACATGCAATAAGCAACAATCAAGGCTCAAAAGCCCACTGTCCAACCAAAAGCTAAATCTTCTCCTCCCCATGAAATTTATCTCTTAGGGCATGTGTAGGAGATAAAGACCACCAAAATATTTGATGGTGGACAAGATTTTCTAGATGCACTTGCACAAGTCAAGTAGGCTCTAAAATGAATGAATAGAACTTTGAGCCTATATGGTTTAATTATGACTTCTTCTACACATCATGAGGCTTCGGTTCACATGTTGGCATCCATTCCTATTAAGGAAGACATACCAGTAGAGGAAATAGTTATCCATGCCATAATGCTCCTACCTATGGCCGAAGAACGAAGGCTAATGCTCTTGACCTTTCATGATGAAGCCCTCAAAGTTGACCTTGAGAAGGATCAAGTAACTACTACAGCCATGTTCATAACAATCCACATGGGTCAATACAAGATTCGTAGAGTGCATGTCAATGATGGGGTAGCAACCAACATTATCCCATTCCCTATTGTTGATATGCTTGGCCTGGTGGATCAAATCATTCCAACAACAATGGCCTATTTAAAATCTTTCAATGGAGCACACATGGTTGTCAAGGGAATAGTCATAATTGATTCCATGGTAGAGGAGCAATTCCCCACTAATGCATAGTTCATTGTGGTTGAGGAGATGCCCAAATTCAACTTAATCCTAGCGAAATCTTGGTTAGCGCAACTACATGTTGTCTCTTCATCAATCCAACAAGAGATCCACATACCTTATAAGGGTGGAGAAGTGATGATCTTTGGTGACAACATAGCCCCTTCAGGCAACAACAATGTAGAGATTGAGTAAGTGTTGAAGGTAGAAATCTCCAAAGACATGCCACCTGTTTGCAATGAAAATCAATGTTGTTTGGCAGATGAAGCAAGCAAAATGAATAATCCACATGAGGAAACTATATGGGAAAAATTTCCTTCTTTTATGGAAAATGACAACCTAGGGGAGTATCACCTTGTGTCTTCCAAGCCTTATGCATCACCTAACTCACATCGAGTTAGGAAACATCTATGCAATTTGGGCATGTCCCTAACTTGCTTGTTCCTCTAATTTGTCTTTAGCCCTTTTTGGTCAATATAGTTTTGGTTTGCAATATGATTACTTCTTGCATTAGTTATGCTTTTTTTTAGCAAAAAAAAAATAACAAAAAAATGGAGAAAAAAAAACAACACAAAAAAAGAGCACAACATGGCCCAAAATGGCCTTAAACTATTGCATGGCCTACCAAGGCCTAAAACTGGCAAGAAACTTTCTTTCTCAAGAAGTGGGACCTGAAATGGCCCTAAACTACCGACAACCTAAAATTACCTTAAACTATTGCACAGCCCACCAAGGCCTAAAATTTGCAATGGATTTCCTTTTACACGATGGCCCAAAATGGCCTTAAACTAGTGCATGGCATCAACAAGGGGCATAACTACATCAACAACAAAAAATATAAAGTGAGATTAACTAAAATATAAGTTAAAATGATATCACTAGAGATCCATATGTAAATAAAATAAGTATCATGTTTTCATTAAATCATAAACAAAATACATATTCTGAGGTTACATCCACATCAAAAGATACAAAAATTTCCCAACAACAAGGGTAAATCTTAAATGTTTTAATGTATTAATGGGAAGCTAAGGCACTTCCCCTCCATCTTTATCTATGACTCTGCTAGGTCCTATGTCTTCACCTAGATCTTGTGCAAAATAAAAATGAAATGATAAACTAGTCAATAAAAAGGATAACATGTGAAAATAGATAGCAATATAAAGTAAATTTAATCAACTTGAGATGAACCCATGTCTATGTCTAGGGGCATCCTATTGAGGCCAGCCTCTAAGCATTGGAGGATCTTCTCCTCTATCATATTTTCCCAATCCTCCTCTCCTAATTCAATTCCTACAAGGGTCTTCCCTTTTTCCATGGCTGTCCATATGGGTGACCCTCGAAAATATGTAGCAGATGTAACCTCTTCAAAAAGAATATCAATTTCCCTCTTTGGGAGCTCACTAACCACTAAGTGTTTAGCAAACCTATTGTAAGCTTATGTCACATCGATGACATCAAGGAATAGGTTACAACCTGGCACTCCACAGACTCATCTCTGTATTTCTTACAATAGGCTATGTGTTCCATTTTGTATTGATACTTGTGGTTCTTTTGAGTTTGTCCCCACTCATATTTCTTGGCATTGTAGTCCTTCCAGTCTTGGTTCTTTTGAGCCAAGAGGTCCTTCTGCAAATGCTTCTCAATAACCTCATGTGTAGCCTCATTTTTTCCCCTAATGGCTAACCAATATCTAGCATAGGCAATCATAGTTGTATGCCAACTACCATTTGATTTATTGTGGACCATCAAAAAGTTATACCATGACTGCAAGTCCTCTAGTTGAGATGCCTGACTTGCCTTCTATTCTTTAAGTTTTTACACACATTTCTAGAGGTTTTCATTCATGTGTGTACACTCCCATAGTGATCATGTCAAGTGCAATGTGCATTTGCTTGCCTTTTCATATATATGACAAGGCACCTATTCTACCTTAGGAGGGAACATAGGTACAACATCAACTTGGACTAACCTTGATGGATCTCATTTGAGTTGTGAGGCTATTATACCAAAGATAGGAAACATTAGTTGTATGATAAAGGAAGAATAAAAACAACATAACAACAAAAAACAACAATCCAAAAATACCTATCTCAAGATCTATCTATCTTAAATGGTTAATCATGTCATCCACTATGCCTTGCATGGAGGCAAACTTGTCTATGATTTCTACCATGGTTGTGAGTGGAGAGTGGATGAAGATTCAGGATGCTTAGTAGAAGCATCACCCACTGTAAAATAAAAAGTATTAGCATTGTTAAAGCAAAACATAAAAAAATGAGTAAAAAGAAGAGGAAGAGAGAGTAGAGGGAGAGGAAGCACATAATGAAAATGGTAGTGCAAAGCTCCTACCTAGCAAATCCTCAAGGGTGAGAGTGGAGGGATCGTCCATCTACACATCTTCAAACAAATGATCAAACTCACCGTCCTCGAAGAATAGTCCCTCCTCTTCAATTTGCCTCAAGATTTTGGCAGTGTCTTCATTCATTATGTGTCCCTTAGGCTAAGGGATCCTCTTCTATGACAAGAGCCTCCTCCTCACCTATGTTGCATAAACTAGAATTAGAACATTTTTCTAAAAAATATATGTATATATATAAAGAAAATATACTAAATAATGTATACTTACCAGCAAACTTTGATCTTGCATCACTGACTCTAAGACATAGCTTCTTGTCTCTTTCTTCAATTTTGTGCATGGGCACCTCCATGGGGTGAGGCTTCTTGATTTGCAACTTTTATCTCATCATCTCAATAATGAGTCATGCCCCCCTCACTACATTGCCTGTGTTCATGGGAGAAGCCTCTCTAGCACTATCATGCACACAGTAGGATGGTCCCACTTGGGCCTTGGTAGTTACTGAAAAGGACTCACCAATGGCCTCTTGGGGGTCCTGTGATCATGTTGTGTGAAATAGATGGTAGATCCATAGCTTTGATATCTAGGTGCAATCTTACATCATCCATATTCCATTTTCACGGACCATCAAGAAATCTGAAAACCTATGCAAGCACGCTATAAAAAGGAAAAATGCACATGAGAGTGTGCCTCGGGGTCATCATGAAGTTTGATTATTTCAGTTTGTAGGCCAGCAAGGTATTTGACCCAATTGAATCATATCCCTTCCTCCACTATGTCCCTCATAACCCAAGCCTACTCTACCCCAAGAACCTTTCCTTGGAAAAGTAGCTTAGGGAATGCATGAGCTCGAAAGATAGGATAGAGGTGTTGGACCACCAATAATTTTACAAGCCTCATGGGAATGCCCTTGCAACCTTTCTTGGTGCCCAACCACTCTTCATTGTCCCCTTTGTGGTTTAGAAACTTGTTCATATTTTCACCTATAGGTAAACCTTCAAAGGTGACACCAAAGAGATTTGAAAAGAGGTCATCTGCGATCTCCAAAATCACTCGCACATTGTGAACTTGTGTGTGGAAGCGGTCGGTAGTCTGTATGAAAGAGTCAACAAGGGCAATCAACTTTGCTATTAGGATGCTTGGGTTCATGGCCAAAAATAGGTCCATAAGCCTATCTTGTTGAACATTTTGGGAAATCCTTGTTGGAGCCTCATGGCATAACCAACACTGCAAACCATCAACCTTGCCATACTTGAAAAGATGATTGGCCTTAGTGCATCCTGAGATAATCACTATGACCTCCCTGGACATGGCTATAACTACAGTAAAAAAAATAGAATTAGCAATGTGATGGAAATGTAAAAATCAAAAATGTATGAAAATAAACCAATAATACAACTTACCTAGCATAAATGGTGTGGGGAATAATGGTACTTAGACTAAATATTTTTCCACAGTGGGTATCTAGGATGCCCACTTAACATCCAACTAGTTGAGATCCTAGCACTTCACATAGGATTTAGAGTGCTTTGTAGGGTAATTTTCCATGTTCACCCCAATTTTTCCTATGACAGTAGAATGCATGTTCTTAGTGAATGAGAACTCTTGTAGGGCTATTTGGACTAGGGATAATGTCCCTTTTCTATCATGAACATCATCTTCATCAATAAAAAATTTTGCGATAGGTAAAAGGGAAATAAGCATTCCAAGCCATGAGATAATATATATATATATATATATATAATATTCATCATTATAATAGGGTTCACCCTCTAGCATTGTAAATTTTTCCAAGTGAGTTGTGGAAGGCCATGCCTACATGGTTGGTAATGAATATAGTGTTGTATTTATGATAGCACTTGAACTTAGGCATATTCTAGATCCATGACATGGGTCTAAGACCTCTTGGGTATTAACTTGAGCTCCTTGACCCTTCTCCTTCGGTAGGTTCATCCAACATGAATTTTAATATGCCTTTGTTTGCCCTAGGCAATAGTGTTTCGACTAGGACACCCCTTGCTTCAGTGGACAAGTGTGACCATATCGTCACACTGAAGTGGTGACATAGGAATTCTAAGAATTCCTAGGCTTCCTCCTGAAACTAGACTACCTAGTGGCCTATGTGTACACATGGTGTACGGACATTGGACATGGGATCACTCATACAACATAAGATCCCTACTAGCTCAACCATGACCAAGGCGAGTTTCAGTAGGACCCTGCACTGCCATAGTAATGAAAATGTTAATGTTGAAAATGTGGTAATAAAAACAATAAAAATAATAGACAAATGATGCATAAAATTAAAAAAACTCAAAATTTTTTCTAACTTTTTATCATGCTCCCACAAAGCATGAAAATTTTTAAACAAATTTTTTTTAAGTGTTTGTAACACTCTTAGGGAGCGTGACAACTATGGAACAATTAGCAAAGAGTAAAAACTTTTTCTTCTAAGTGTTGGTTACACTCCTAGAGAGCATGAAAACTACATAGTCATTGGTAGAAAAAAAATTGCATAAATTTTTGAAGTGTTTGTCACACTCCCAGGGACTATGATAGCTATAAAATAAAATAATGAGCAAAAATTTGAAAACATTTTCCAAGTGTTGGTCACGCTCGCAAGGAGCATGATAATGATGAAATGTGTAAAAATTTCAAAGTGTTGGTTATGCTCCCAGGGAGTGTGACAATACCAAAATGTGCAAAATTTAGTAGTCCCAAAATTTTTCTAAATTTTTGGTCATGCCCTCAAGGATGCCCTAGAGCTTGACAACTAGCACGAGACACCAGTGGAACCCTTGTCTCGTTCCACCACATGAAACACATAAGAAAACCTTATTACATGACATGGAATGTAGAGCACTCAAAACACTCCTGATTCGTTACACTAAATGGTACACATAAAGCCCCTATCCCATCTCACCATGTGGGACATAATGAAAACCTTCTCCCATCCCATGATGCTTAACACTCAAAAGCTCGTCACAAAACCCTTACCTAGTTTCGTGACATAGGACGTTCCCAAAATTTTTACTCAAGAGAAAAGAAGAAGAAGAAAAAAAAAACACAAGATCCATGGCACACACTCCTTCCCTAGCCACTGTGGTGGTAGTAGCAACGGTGGCCATAGCATAGTAGCAACAACAAGAGTGATCCCTTCCCATTACCGACTACCCTCTAAATCCTAAGACCCTAAAGCACAAATGTGGGAGGCAAAAATAGAATGAGAAATCATGAGTGCAGCGTGATGGCCTACCTGGAAGATGGTGGCTCTTAGCCCTCTTTGATGTGCATCCTAGGAAGATGCTATAGGGTGCACTTGCCTTCATCAATGTTAGCAAGGTCGGGGTGTCTACACTCGCTCCTACATGCCATTTTCTCACTGTTAAGCTTTAGCTATTTTGTTGTCACACTCAATGGGTGATACGCTCTACTTTGGCCATGCTACACTTGGATGATTGTTGGCTCTAATGGTGAAAATGATAGGTTTACCATGGGTAAACCCCTATTTATACTCTTCAGGGTCAAATGACACATCAACTTTCTAAAACATCCTATGTCCCATGCATAACACAGAATGCTCCATGTCCTGCACATAACGTAGAAAATCCCATGTCTCATGCAGTGTAACACCTAGAGCTATAAAAATTTTCTAACTTTTTCAACTTTTTACACTTAGAAATTTTTTACATTTTTCTACTTAGCCAATGAATGTTCAACTTGGCCCCATGCTTCAAACATTTTAAGTCTTGCCTAGACTTACACCTCACACATAGTCTATGGTCTACTATGACCTTAAACTAGAAATTTTGTGATCAATCGAGGCCATAACAAAGAACACAAAAAATAATAAAATATACATGAATAAATTACTTTACATAATACATAGTTAATTTTCATAGCATTTTCTTCCTTATTTTATGCATTTCACTTCATTAAAATAACTATCACTTAATGATTTTCTACTTATCTTGCAGAATCTCTTGAGAAAATGAACACATACGAGAGTCTTCATTCATCTTTAGCCTTGACTAGACCTTATGGCAAACTCATGAGATGCATTAACAAACATCTTTTGGACTTTGAACCACTTCCTTACAACACCAACATAGCATCCCTAGAGATGTCACTAGACTGGCTAGAACATCTAGTTTGAGCTCTAGACTTAGAATTAGGTAACGTGGCTGAGGATCCTCTCATAGAAGTCCCTATAAAAATATGTAAAGATGAGGAAAAATCATTAAAACGTAGTTCTTTACTAAAGTCTCAAATCCAACAAAGCATCTCTAGAGTTCTTAGCTATAATGTTAAAGGGTTTACATGGTCTTACAAAGACATGCTAGGCTTAGACTCACATATAATACAACATAACATTACCTGAGTTCCACTGATTAAACCAGTTAAAAAAAAGGCTCACAAAATCAAGCTTGAGATTATGTTGGTTATCTACAATGAGATCACTAAACTTTACCAAACTAGTTTCATCCAAGCAAATGACTATGCAGATTGGGTTTCAAACATCATAGTTGTCCCCAAGAAAAATGGAGGTATATGCATTTTCATAGACTTCCGAGACTTAAATAAGGTAAGCATTAAAGATGATTTTCCATTGCCTAGTATTAACCAACTTGGTGATACTATAGCTAGTCATGCTTTATTTTCCTTCATGGATGGGTTCTTAGAGTACAACCAAATTAGCATCAACCTAGAGCACCAACTTACCACTGCTTTCATGACCCCCTAGGGGACATTGTGTTATACAATGATGCGCTTTAGATTAAGGAATGCAAGAGCAACATATTAATGTGGAATGACATATCTACTAGAATTACTCAATGACTATGTTGAGTTTATAGAAGTTAAGTCAAAAATGGCTCATGACCACACAAATGACTCAGACTATGTCCTTAAACATTGTCGTAGACATGACCTTAGGATTAATCCCAAAAAGTGTTTCTTTGGCATTAAAACTAGTTGCATGTTAGGCTTTTTAGTATCAGAAATAGGAATATGCATAGACCCTGACAAGGTCAAGGTTATCACCAACTTGGCACCACCAACAAACCTTAAGGAGCTACATGGATTACAAGGTAGGATACAATTCATATGTTGGTTTATTGTAAGGTTGACTAATAAGTTACAACCAATGCAACATCTGCTCAAAAAAGGAGTCAACATTTAGTGAAGAGCTTAATGCTAAGAGGCATCTGACAACCTGAAAAGGGAGTTGGCTCAACTTTCAATAGTCTATCTTTTGCAAAGAGATAAATCTTTCTACATCTACCTTGCAACCTAAAACATGTCCATTGCTTCCCTGCTTTGCCACAAGTAAGAAGATGGTTCTGAGGCTCCTATTTACTACCTAAGACATGCATTAGTAGCAAATGAGGCAAAGTATAATGATGTGGAGAAAAACTATCTCGTCTTAATCTTTGCACTTAAAAAATGGAGACACTACCTTTTCTGTAGTTAATTCAATGTCATTTGCAATAGCAATGTACCTAGGGCTATTACAACAAACATATATGAAAGTAGTAGAATAGCAAGATGGAAGGCAATAACTATGGAGTTTGACCTACATTACATAGCACAAGCATCCATAAAGGTTCAAGCAATAGCTGCAGAACTCATGGATTCACCCATAGTTGATCAAGTAATAATAGATCCAAAATTCCCAGATAAGCATATCAGTAGTATAAGCTAAGTACCTACAAATTTTGAGGTCATTTTACACTTTGATAGTGCTTTGATCACACAAGGTGATAGTGTCACTGCCATCATCACATTCCCCTATGGAGAGATCCAACCCTTCGCATACCACTTTGCATTCCTTTGTACAAATAACATGGTGGAGTACGAAGGTCTCCTTAGAGGCATTTTAGTAGCACAAGATTTAGGAATTCAAAACATAGCAGTCCAAGGTGATTCACAGCTAGTTATTAACCAAGTTAAAAATGTGTATGCTTGTAAAGCACAACATCTACAACCTTACTGTGATTTGCCAAAACACTTACTTAAATAATTCGCAAGCATAGATGTCCAACATATCCCCCGCAAAAAAAATGTCATAGCTAATGTACTAGCTACTTTAGCCTTAAGCATATTGTGGAACATTTTCTCTACTTTTCTCACATCAATAGTGGATTGCACTGAACCTATAATTCACATAACAAGCATCGCATCCATAAGTATAGCTCATGCCCAAGAGTGGTATGATGACATGAAGGCATACCTCCAATAGGGAGAGCCCCCACAAAACTTAACATCTTCCCAGAATGACGTAGTGTGAAAAAAATCATAGTAGTATGTCCTCATATGTAATAGTACCTTATGTCATAGATCCTATAATGGGATACTGTTAACTTGTGTTAGTAGCAGTGAAGCACAAAAGATCATTCACCAAGTCCATGAGGGACTATGTGGGGGTCATATAGCTCCTAGGGAAATGGCAACAAAAATTAGACATCTAGGCTATTACTAGCCTTAGATGGAACATGATTGAGTCTCCAAGGTTAGGACATGTGACATGTGTTAGCAACATGGGAACCTAATGCACATATCACCTACTAAACTGCATACTACATAGATCACATGGTCATTCCAACATTGGGTATTGGACATCATAGGGCCTATAATGTCTAAGACTTCCATAGGACATAGATTCATCATTACAAAAACTAAGTGATGAGACACGATATGCACAAGCCGCGATATCACATCCCATGCAATATCACATACGCGATATCATGTTGTCCCCTGCGATATCGCATACGCGATATTGCGGTACACCACCAAATCTATATATAAGAGGCAGAACTCCCCTTATTTCCTTATCCTAGGCTAAAAGTAGAGAAACTCCAGCCATTTGATCACTCTAAAGATAGAATATTTTCCATGTGCCCGCAGTAGAAGTCCCCAAGTGAACAAATCTTTATTCAAGTAGCTTTGTACCTGAACGCAAGTTGTGTATGGCAATAAAGATGAGCTTTGTGGATAAACCTTGTAGTGTATGGAATAGGTTTATTACATGTTATTTCTTACCTGTTATTTATTACTTGCATTAGCATGGCATGAGTATGACTTGATTATGATTATTGACGAATGTGTACGGCTAATCAAGGAATCAGCTGCTCATCACGATTAGTCTCTCTTACCCTCAACTCCTAGAATGTGGGATGAGTACGAGTTGATTACGAGCATCTACGGATGTGTATGGCCAGTCAAGAAATCGGCTACTCATCACGTTTAGGCTAGTTAAGTGCCTCAGTACAACCACTTCCAGCACATGCGTTACGTGTGGTGATCCCAGTAACGAATAGCATTTGGTAGCCATAGTTGCATAGTTCAGGATGTGTACGGTAAGTAGGAATGCATGCTGACGCTAGTTAATTTAGACTTAGTCCTTAGTTAGAGTTAGCTAGTTTCTCAACCCTTCGCTCTTATCATAGAAGACATAAAACCATAAAAGACCATAAAAATCATATACCTCGGACTTAACCATACACCGTAACAACTACAAGTAAGTCTGAGAAGAGAACGAATGATTAACCCTAAGTGTTCCATGAGGCATGTAGGCATTTAGTTTGTGGAGTTTGACTAGATCATGCATGCTACGCTTGTTTCGTATGGTTGAGTGTAAGGGTACCTCGCCACTCATCATTGGCATCGTTGTCGGGGACTAAGTGTTTGTGCACCGAATAGAACATAAGGGATATCACTCACATCGTTGTGAGCCTTAACGAACCTTCGGGTTAATCAAGATAAAAATTATATAACGGTGAATTAGCACATCGATAAAAATGTCTTCTTCTCATAAGAGCAACTCACCACCTAAGGACCATACACGAGACAGTCGACAACATAAAAAGCATAACCAAAATTAGCCAAGTCCTAAACAATATAAAATGACATATACTCATCCCTATGACTATATCCCTAATTTTACTTTTATTCTCCATCAAGACGAATAGCTGCAATGGAGAGATTTACAAGGTAACATCGTATTACCCCCAGATCGATCAGTCTCTTGCATGCTTTTCCGTGCCTTGGCACAGATTGGCATACAATAATTATATGTTGAATATGTTGCGAAAGATTTTGACATGAGGGATTATTATCCCACAGATGCCCAATGTATGAGGGACTTAAGGCAGGAGAGTCAACATACTTTTCTAAAGGGCAAAGCCCCGCACGTCCTTAGCGAAATAGGAGATGAGGAACCCCTTATCACAGGTTCTTTAACAAATGATGTTCCACCTCCTAAGGATGGTGAGGAGGTTGGGTATTAGAACCTATGATCAATGATACATATCCTTGGTTTTGATGCCCGTGAACACCAGCTATTCACAGAGGGAACAACCACTTATGCTAAGGACGGGCACATAGATCATTACCATGATTGGGGCCGTAGCAGGCAAAGAGAAGGCAAGAAACATTGTCATGATGATGGTTCCTCTTCTTCTTTCCCTTATTCACATCACTCATTCTCTCCTTCCACATTTGGGCACAACCATCATGAACATAAAGGTGAGGATAAGGGTAAAAAGGACAAAATACCTCGATGGGAAAGTCGAGAGAGAGGACAAGGGCAAGGACGTAGGGAGAGTAGGGAACAACGCGGACATCACAGGTGTCATGAATGAGATGATCATGATGAACCCATACTCACAACCTAAAGTATGCTTGACATAACGAAGGTAGTTAGGATTCCCACAAGGCATTTAAAAGATAGTTGGATCAAGCGGTTAGACATGAACAATATCCCACGATTTGAAGGGGATACAATGCTAATCTGAAAAATCATTTGCAGGCATTCTATGATGCCTGTGCCTTGCAGAATACAGAAAATGAGTGGCAAAAACTTAATTTTTTCCCAAGGACACTCACCAAAGAAGTAGAGAGCTAGTACTAGTCCTTAGAACTGAAAACCATTAGGAGGTGGAGTACAATGTTAGAACTGTTCAACGAAAAGTATCAAACATACTCTGGAGTGTTCAATTTGCATAAGCAGATCCAAGGCTAGAAATAAGGTACTCATGAACCCTTGGATGCTTCCATGGCCTGCTATTACACATTGTTACATCATTGCCCGGGCCATGGGTATGCTCAGCGGGATCAACTTTTCCACATCGTGAATGGGCTAAGGCATGAAACTAGAAGAACCCTTGGGACTTACACCCAAGGGAGACTCTCACAACTTAGAGCCCATGAAGTGCATAGCTTGTTGGAGCAAGTAGCAAAAGAAGAAGGTGATCTATGTAAAAGGAAAATTATGGAAGAGTACAACCGAAATCCCTCCCTTTGAAAGAAGGGAGTGAAATTTTGTGATGAAGAGGATGAGTCACCACTCGAATAGTTGGTGAACCGGAAAACCTTGCCGATCCAAAAACTAACAATAGAAATAGCAACTAAGGTAGACGACGTATGGAGTTCCTTATAATTTAAAATTGAAACCCTCTTAAAAATTGTAGAAGAGTCTAAGGTAGAACAAAGTAGTGAAAAAGGTAAGAAAAAGTGGAGAGATCTAGACCCTGCACATAACAAGGGTAAGAGAAAATTTACTAAGTCCATTGTGGCTATAGATTCAGATTCAGAAGATGATGGTGGATGTGAGATCTGCCACTATGACCATCCTAAGGGATGTTGCCCCATCATCTCACATCTACAGGAGTCTGGGGTGTATGCGCTTAATCCAAGACTCAACCAATGGCAAACACCCTGAAGGTTACCTTATCCACAAGGTAACCCAAGGCAGTTCCACCAACCACTAACATATTATCCAAGTGGAACTCTACCATAGCCCATTGGACAACATCAGCAGTGGTAATACCCATAGTCATGGGGGATGTCATCACTGAAACACTAGTACCCTTACCGGAAGCCTGACCCTTATGGATATTATGTGCAGTAGCTGATTTCTCCAAGTGACTCTATGAGTCACTCAACTTCCAACCGTAAATACCAAGTTTGAGAGTACTTCAGAAGGACTCCTTCCCCTCCGGGAGACACTCCATACCCACACCATCCTCCTAATCCTTTTGCACCTCTTCCACCATAGGTAGTTCCCATAACAACTCCTGCTCCAACAATGCAAGGGAAACTTCCTTCTCAACCGCAACAATGTAATGTTGTGAGAGCTGTAAATATTCAACCTGCTACTGGTTCTAACAACTGTAAAAAGAGAAGACCCTACTTCAGAACCAAAATCCCAGAAAAACTCTCACAACAACAAGCAGTTAAAGCCATGTACACTCCCCTACCATCAAACACTTCGGATCACCCTTCTGTCCAAAATCAAAGCTTAACGCATATGGTTATGTTAACATATATCGTAACCAACTGGATCAAGGTAGGCCACCTTCCTAGGAAACTAACTGACCTCGGGAGTCCCTTAATCTACCTTGAAGTTACCGGAAATGAACCACATAGGGCTCTTCTTTACTCAGGTTCTAAAGTCAACTTAATTTCACGAGAGATGTATCACGCTTGGAACCTGCCACAACTTAAGAAGAGCAACATCCAACTAGAGCTAGCAGACCAATCCATCACCATTCCCTTGGAATTGGTGGAGGACATCATTACCACTATGTGTGGTTGGTCTTACCCAGCTGATTTCCTGGTGATTGAAGTTGATAACAATGAAGGGGACTTCCCAATTATAATGGGAAGGGCATGGCTAAGCACAGTAGATGCATGCCTTAGGATTCAGGATCTTTCCTTAGAAATCTCTAAGATAAACATATGTGAAAATATCGAGAAGAAAAAAGTTTCATGCATCACATACAGTGATTCATTGGGTGATGACATGGAGGGATGCTCATCTCCTCCATGCAATAGATGTACCCTTGAAACTTTAAAACAAAAATGCCTATATGTAGCAACCACACAACCAGTAGTAGACACCCCGTGGTTGACAGCTACTCGAAGGAGTAACCAATATGCATGGAACGAACTGAGGAAACCCATGCCCATAACAAAAGTATATATACATTGGAATATGAGCGTTGCCAACTTCCACCCCTTAATCTAAGATCATCAATTGGGATAAGTTGGGCACTTCTTAGAAATTCAAACAGACATTCATTATTTCAGATCTCTCCCTTACAACTCAGTCATGGGGGAGATGGCCACCTATGCTAATCATATGGGGCCCTCAGTTCTTTTTACATTTTTATTTTACAACGTTTTATTTTACACATTTTTGTCTTACATGTTTTTTTTTTTTACAATTTCTTAAACTTTTCTAGTTTTTGTTTTACAACTTTCTTCAACCTTTCTAGTTTTTGTTTCACAAATTTCTTTAACTTTTTCTATTTTTTTTACAACATCATTATACTTTTCCATTTTTTTCTATGTTTGTGTGTGTGTGATCCACCCTGTAAGTTTTTCATCCAATAAGTATTCAGAATGATGCTATGAACTGTTTTCATATTGATTGCTAATGTTTGGTTTTTACCTTAAGTCATAATGTCGATACTAAGGTATGTTTCTTTTGAAATGGTAGGAAATGAGACCACTTCATCCATCCATCCACCAATTTCTATGGTTTCTCTCACCTTGGAAATGTATAGTCCCTTCTAATAAGAACTTAAATGAATCAGTGACAGGGAATTTCTCAAACTAAGGAAGGACTCAAGGATTGTAAAGTGTGTGACTTCAAGGGAACTTGATGCTTTTGTGTTGGTCATTCTCTTGGGTGCTTGGATATTTTCTTCTTGAGTTTTCATACCATTCTGATGTTACCCAGCTATCGAAAGTTAAGATAATAAAAATAAGAAGTGTTTGCATGGTGTGGTTCTCACGCATAAAAACATAAAACAAAAAAGAAAAAAAAAACTAAGTGAGAATTCAAAGAACACCCCTTAGACAAATAAACTTGGGCTACAAGAATTGGTTATGGAACCCAAAGTGTTCCCTCTAACTAAGGCCCTCCTCACTTTCCATTCTCTTCTTTGTTTCATTGGAATGGTGGTGACTCTTGGGAAAGGCATTCTTGTTATCCAAGTAGATAGTTTAGGCAGATGCATTGATGCGAAGTCACTGGATGTGGTTGGTTTGAGGCTGGAGTTGGAATGAGACTTGCCAAGTCACATTAATCATAACACACACAAGGGGTTGCATACCACCTTGTCCTTGGGATTCCATTCCATTCTCTTCTCTCCATCCTTCTCTCCATGGTTCACCTCATTGCTGGTTGTATCATTAGTGTATATATTTTGGTTGATGCATTGTTTTCTTTTTGGTAAACGCTTGTAGTTAAGACTTTAACTATTGTTCTAAATGACATTCCTAGAGCCTACGAACTCTTTGCATGTGGGTTTGTCAGGGCATTAAGGGCATGAGCCTACTTTGGGGAGGACCCACTGACATTTCTATTTGGAGCATTAGTTAAATTCTTTCCCTTAACATTTTGCAATTAATTTTATTTTTTTCATTTCCATCTTGACATCCATTTCATTGATGTTTTCAGTTGTCCCTTTTTATCTATCTTTCTTACTCCTTTTCTTTCTCCATTCTAACGCTACTGGAGATTTGCGATTAGTCATGGGGGTATGGGGCTTGATTTTTTCAATTTTCTCTTAGCCCTAGATTTTTTGATTTTCTGCCTAACCCCTACACCTTCGATAGTCATCAATAATATATCTCCCGATCCATATCAGCCATACCACAACCTAGCCAATGGACCTACACCAAAGCAAGGTATTAATTACATGATGATTCATTTACCCTTGCTAATTAAGATTGTGTTCTGTGTGTAGATGGAAATCATGCAATAACAGATCAAATCGAGAGGAACCACATGGAATGGAGTAGCACTAGAAGTAGCTATGCAAGGAGTAAGATCAATGACACGCTTATGGATGGACAATAAAGGCCCAATCTTGGCATTGGCAGCAGCAACACTTCTTTCTCTCTCTTTCTTCTCAGCTGCCAATAAAGGCCTGATGTCATTGTAATAAGGTGTTCACCCTTGTTGTCATGAGTACCATTTTTGTCAAGTCTTGTAATAATAATCCATGCACATGTCATCCCATTAGTTCCATTCCCCTCAATAATTCCATACCTTCTCGATATTATTGTAAGAAACTCAAGGACGAGTTTTCATTCAATCATGGGGGTATGATGAGATGCAATATGCACAAGCCGCGATATCGCAGTCTGCCACCAAATCTATAAATAAGAGGTAGCACTCCCCTTATTTCCTCATCCTAGGCTAAAAATAGGAAAACTCTGCCAGTTTGATCACTCTAGAGATAGAATATTTTCCATGTGCCCACAGTAGGATTCCCCAAGTGAATGGATATTTATTCAAGCAGCTTTGTACCTAAACACAAGTTGTGTATCGTAATAAAGATGAGCTTTGTGGATAAACCTTGTAGTGCATGGAATAGGTTTATTACATGTTATTTCTTACCTGTTATTTTTTACCTACATTAGCGTAGCATGAGTACGACTTGATTACGAGCATTGACGAATGTGTATGGCTAATCAAGGAATCGGCTGCTCATCATAATTAGTCTCTCTCACCCTCAACTCCTAGAATGTGGGATGAGTACGACTTGATTACGAGCATCTACCAATGCGTACGGCTAGTCAAGGAATTGGCTGCTCATCACGTTTAGGCTAGTTAAGTGCCTCAGTACGACCACTTCGAGCACGTGCGTTATGTATGGTGATCCTAGTAATGATTAGCTTTTGGTAGCCACAATTGCATAGTTCAGGGTGTGTACGGTAAGTGAGAATGGATGCTGATGCTAGTTAATTTAGACTTAGTCCTTAGTTAGAGTTAGCTAGTTTCTCAACCCTTTGCTCTTAGCATAGAAGACATAAAACCATGAAAGACCATAAAAATCATATACCTTAGACATACTTAACCATACACCGTGACAACTACAAGTAACTCTGGGAAGACAACAAATGATTAACCCCAAGTGTTCCATGGGGCATGTAGGCATTTAGTCTGCGGAGTTCAACTGGATCATGTGTGCTACGCTCGTTTCATATGGTTGAGTGTAGGGGTACCTCGCCACTCATCACTAAGTATTTCACAAAGTGGGTTGATTCCATTCCCCTTAGGAAAACAACATCTCATCAAGTTTGCAAATTCATCCTTGACAACATAGTGATCCTATTTGGTCTTCCTATGACTATAGTTACAAACAATGGGCTACAATTTAGTAGTGCAAAAACCAAAGATTTTTATAAAAACCTTGGTGTCAAACACTCTTATTTGTCACCATACTAGCCTCAAGTGAATGGTCAAGTGGAGGCTACAAACAAATTCATAGTCATCCTCCAGAAGAGGTTACTTAACGATAGCAAGCAATGATGGCATGAACAATTAGTCTATGCACTATAGGCCTACCACATGACATGTAGAACCATGACAGGTAAAATGCCATATAGTCTTGTGTATAGATATGAAACAATGTTGTCTCTTGAATTGTAGGTCCCATCACTCTACATGATCCTCTCAAAATTCATGGATGAGGTTTAGAACAATGAATTGAGAAGCATTAACCTCGACTCTATAGAGGAGGAGCGCATCCAAATGCTTGATCACATCAAGTGATACCAACAGAAGCAATGACAAAAGCATCATCACAATCAACATCAACACCTAATCAAGAAATGAGACCTAGTCCTAAAGGTCATCTACAAGCCCGTGGATAAATTCTCAACCAATTGGGAAGGGCCTTTCTTGGTCACTAAGGTGTATGATAACAAAGCCTTCAAGCTAGCTAATCTAGATGGTAATGAGTTTACCAATCCTCTTAACCACTCATACCTAAACCCATACTATAGCTAGCATGTAGTATCGCGTTAGTGAGAAAAGAAAGGTAAGGAGATGTTCACTATGACATTAAACTAGCACAAAACGTCCGCTATGACATTAAACTAGCACAGAATGTCTGCTATGACATTAAATTAGCATATACATCTACTATGATGTTAAACTAGTATAGAATGCCCACTATGACATTAAATTAGCACAAATGTCCACTATGAGATTAATGGCATAGAATGTCCTTGGGCTATGACATTAAACTAGCACCCACAACATGGTTTGATATGACCTTAAACTAGCCAACCACCATTTTCTATGACATTAAACTAGCACAGCAATTTGGTAGGACCTTAAACTAGCACGTCACAGTTCGCCTGGACCTTATACTAGGATCACAGCTTGCTAGGATCTTAAACTAGCATAGCTAGTGGTCTACCAAGGCCTAAAACTAGGTTCATGATTTAGCACCTATAGTTCAACATACATGGTTCTGTGAATAAGCGAGTGAGAATACTTCCAATATTTCATTGCCTACCCACACTTCTCAAGTAGGATGGGGTGGGACATTGTAGTTCTAGAATGAAGTTCACATTATCAAGAAAAATTCCTCTGTTACATTTATAACATCATTTTCACTAGCATCTTGTTGATCTTATAAACATGTCATTTGGCATCTTGCTAACCTTTTGGAGCTACCATCAACATCACCAATCATTTTTGTTATAGCTCTTTCCATCAGAAGCACTCGTTGAAGACCCATTAGTATTGTGGCCTAGCCATAGCACTACCATCCTCTGGCCTTCCCCATTTATTATGTCTAGAAGAGCATCTAGCTACTTAGATTCTTGCTCTATGGCTAAGTTTCCTAGCTCCTACCTTTGGTGAGAACTCTTAAGCACCTGCATCACCATTACTCCTTGCCACTTGAGTGCTCACTTCTAGTATGGCTACTAGAGGTTTCCATCCTACCACTACTAATGCCTGCATTGGCCTTGCTACTTTGGACATTGCATGCAACTAACATAGCACTCATAGCCCTTGCAATGTTGTTGGCAAGCATGACTTTACCCTCATCTCACATGGTGGTTGTTTTTTCTTCTTTTCCTTATGTTGCATTTGTGGGATCAAGCCTAGGTGGCACCATTCAAGGGTGCGTTTCATCACAATAGTAAGGCATACATTGTTCTGATGTGTCTGCATCGACTCGCCTACCTACTCAAGAGTGCACATCCCTACTATCCCCTTAGCCAACCTAACCTCTACCTCTTAATCTTGCAAACTCCCTTATCTCCTACAAGCTTCCCCAATGCACATTTAACCTTTCCTAGAGTCATCCATTGAACCCATGATGGATGTAATGCAACTCATCCCATGGGAAGCCTTTGTGGGCTAGTCAAAGCCTGAAATAGATATAACACAACTCATCTTGGATAGGAAACACCTATCCTATAGATGCAATGTGGTTACCTCTAAGCAAATATGATGCACAATTCACCCGATAATATAAAAAAAAAGAAAAAGAGCAAGAGAAAAAAAAAAGCTAAAAGAAATTGAACAAATTAAGTGCCCAATTCAAATGGCACAATTGTTGTTTTGCAACTGGCCTAGCTCTAGATTGACCATCTCTCAAGCACTCTGATGAAAGGTTGAGATCTAAAGGATAGGACACCTCTCCATGCTCACTTCCTCACAAGCACTTCAATGAGGGATCATGCTATGGAAATAAGCTATCATGGCATTAGACCCCACAACTATACTTTCTATCCATTGTTCCTTGATCCATCTCTCAAAGCTATGCCCTATCAAACCTCATTACCTTGGCACTCTCATGTACAATGAAGCATTTTCCAAGTGGGAACTAACAAATAGTGTTGGTGTCATGTTTATTGTGGTATTTCATATTCTTTGTTAACATCCTTCAAGCCAGTCCTCTAGAAATCAACAAAGAGGGGCTAATGAAACACCACTAATTTTGGGCTCCTGATATTCAATGGTAGATTTCTCTAAGTGTGAAAACTTGGGCAGAATTTTTCTAAGTTTGGTATTACAATATGCAATGTAGACAACATAGCACACTAGGATGCCTATGTTTGTAAAATTTTTCTAAGTATACCTGCTATACTTCCTAGCACAACCAACATAGCACATTCTTCCAAGCCCAGTTTTCAGAAATGTCAAGCTAGAAGTGGTCAAGAGTCATTGGGGATGGACCAAACAGTTTGGCAAATTTTCTATCTCCTAGACTGTCAAGCTTGCTATGTTCTTTAGCTTGCCCAACTTGACACATGTCCTGGTTGCCAGTCCACCCAAGTACTAGGCTAGGAGTTGTTAAAAGTTCCCACAAGATGGATGAAACAATTTGGAAAATTTTCTATCTTTCGGCCTATCACACTCTAATACGCTGCACAACATAGCCAGCATGACATTTTTTAGGGCCAAATTTTTCTAAGTGTTGAACAAGAATCCATCAAGCTATCTAGACATGGAGGATGCATTTGGCAATTTTTTGACTTCTGAGGTTAGTTGTCCGACATCACCCCAGAATGTGGTCAGCATTCCATGAAGAAACATTACCAATTTTGGCAAAATTCATCAAAGTACTTGTGCTATTCTCTACTAAACTACATAGCATAGATAGCATGACAAGCAAAACTCTACAAAAAGTTTCTAAGTGTTAATGCTACACTCCATCACACAGTGTAGCGTAGATAATGTGACACTTGGGAAATGCCTCCAAAAGCTCCCAGAACTTGGGATCGACCTTTATTTTAGCTCTGACATCCTTCCAGTGGCCAAGATCACCATTTTTCTTTACTTTTTCACCTCATATTGATCCCCAAAATTATCCCTATGCTTGACCCTAATTGGAAGAGGGGGAAGACATAGTCCTAGACCATAGGCTCTAAGATACATTTGTTTTGGCATTGTTTGTAGGTACATGGTGGTCCCTTGAACTCTAGCACATGCACTTTGGATGGTGTTATCAAATTTTGGTAGATTCTCAGTTCCCACTTCTATCCTATAGAGCATTACACTTTGAGCTTAACACTTAGAGCTTGATACTCTGAGCGTAGCATGCCAACATGACTTGTTCACATCCATGCTGCATGGGACCTAGGCCATGTGGCATCTAGTTCACATATCACATCAATACTAGCCCTATAAATACCCCAATAATTAGAATTTTAAGGATTGATCAGCAAATCATTCTGAGCATCAAGCATTAGAGCAGTCTTAGCATCTTCATCATTCCTACCCTCAAGCACCCGAGATTGACACATAGCTGAGCACTATAATACAATCTTCCTTGAACCTACATAGTGTGATGACTATAAGCCCAATAGGTCTAGCCTCCTTTGTAGCTATCAGCACTGCATTCGCAATGTCCTAGAGACTATGACCACACATCCATGCTACCCTGTTATGCCTATCTAACACTACATACCAATTTCAAACATTGTTTAACTAAGAGCCATGTGCCTTAGTCTTGGGGTGGTGCATTCCTTCATTCAAAATCTCATTTCATTTTTCTTTAGCATTTGTTTAAAATTTTAGCATAATTTCGTACATTTCCTATTGCTAATACATATGTTTGCTTATTCACGATACTATTTTTGGGCTCTTGCGAATGGTTATTGTTACACCTTGTAAGTCCCTATTTATTAGACCAAACTATTTAGGGCATCCCATTTCCATTTTCTCCAACATGGCCCTTCCACCAACTCAAGGTTAGGTTGTACACCTGATGACCTCTCGATGTTCCAACCATCGAAGTTTTTAGACATCATAGGTGGCATGGTCATTTTTTCTTATTTCTTTTTCTTCTTCTATAAGCCCTCTTTCGGGCTTGCACAGCCCATTTTCAATGTCCATGTAATCCTCCTTTGGGCCTACATAGCCCATCTCAGGCCCACATGGTCCTCTTATGGGTTATCATGGTCCATATCATGTCTAGTGTGGCCTTTGACTAGGCCTACATAACCCATCACTCAGCTTCCCTAACCCCTTGTCTCAGCTTGTGCACGTTTACTAGAGAGGCAGTTTCTAGTGGTGTATGAAGAGGTAATTTTTGGTGGTGGGAGATGCAATTTGTGGTAGTGCAAAAGGCAATTTATGGTGGTGTGAGAGGTGGTTTGTTGTGGTGTGGGAGGTAGTTTATGGCAATGCAGGAGGTGGTTTGTCGTAGTGTTGGAGGTAGTTTATGGTGGCAAAGGAGGTGATTTGTGATAGCGCAGGAGGTAGTTGTTGGTAGCATGGGAGGTGATTTGTGGTGGCATAGGAGGTGATTTATAGTAGCATAGGAGGTGATTTGTAGTGGTGTAGGAGGTGGTTTGTGATGGCATGGAAGGTAGTTTCCAATAGCATGGAACACAGTTTATCATAGTAAAAATTGTAGGTAGGAAAATGGTGCAAATTTCAAGAGTGGCAATTGTAGGGCAAGTAGCAGGCATGAAAAATTATGTGCATAGATGAGTGGTGGAGTGGCTAATGATTGATCCATAGAGGTAAGCAACTACTGGTGCTGATGTGATGGTGTAAGGCTGTAGATCATGCTAGTAGGGCGATGTGTGGCTCTTAGGGCCTACCCTTAACTACCATTGATCATGGATAGTAGCAAGGTTGATCATGGCCCTACCAAAGGGCTTTATTATTTTTATATTATTATTATTATTATTGTTTTCTTCTTAGTTATTTTTTTTTTCAAATGGATTTT
>MNCI01007133.1:42870-59060 GCA_015680685.1 Gnetum montanum
AAGTAGGGGGTTGCGGTTTGAACCCACAACCTCCTACTTTAAAAGCCTTTTTTAACCTTTTATTATTATTTTAATCCATCTTGCCTTAACACTGGATCTGGTGGTTCAACTGATGATAAGGTAAGCATTTGGTATGGGTAAATGGTGATTCTGGGTTAATTTTTGATACTGAAATTTTAACTTTTATTAGAATAATAATAATTTAATATTATTTTAATGCACATATAATGAGAATCTTTGAACATCAATGTCTCCCAAACCATAAGTCTGATCAAGATGAAATTTATATTGGTGGAATTTTCTCAATGGGTACTATGAATTAGATAGAGTTTTAGGGTTTAAACATAAATTTCATTTTTTTAGGAATTAAAAGGATAGAACTATCCTATTTTGTTAAACTGACATTTCTAGGCTAACATATGGTAACTTGGAATCTTCTAGATTACTTGGATAGTGAATTTCAACAAAACAAGATCAATTCAGGTCATGGTTACTAACTTTGTAGAATGAAATTTAGCAATGATCCTAATCAATTAATAATTATAGTATTAATACGGGTAAGAGTTACTTGGAGCGATGTATCATTTTCTTGCTACCATCTTTTGTAATTGATGAATCTTGATGAGGTGTAAGCAAATCTTTGTTGGTTAATAATATTTATGAAAGAATTTTGTTGGTTGCTGGGATCTAGATGCTTGATCCCTTGTTCATGAAATTAATGAAAAGGTATCTTTTGACTTACGTCACAGACATATGGTGCATCTAGTGATGATCAATGACTTTCCCTATGTTGTCACTTCATGGTTCATCATTAGGTTCATGTTGTAGTCAATCTATGGTTTTGAATGGCCTTTGGGTTGTGATTTTCCCCAATACCAATTGTCACATCCCATCCCAAGATGTCATGACAAACATAAAATTTACAATATATTAGACATCATGCATATAAAGAAATATACCAAATGCAAAATAGATGTGATATTCAACATTATGTAATAAGGAAATACAAAAAAAATGTAGAAAGAAAAAGAAAAGAATTCTTTATTGATATGGAATAACATATCTAAATCATGCTCTAAGAGTGTTCCTTGCGGTTTTCTTCCTTTAGCATCTATCACTTAAAGGCAATCTAGTAGTGCAACCATGGTTAGGCCTATAACCTAGCTAGAAGGGATGGTTAGTCCACTTTCTATTCCACTTCACCCAACTTCTTATGACTTGCCTGTATCGGCTCCACTACTCCATCTTGGAATGACCTCTAACCTTAGGTATAAATGCCTTAGGTCAAACCTCCAAAGGTTATCTTAAGAGAAACATCTGTTATTACAACATGCCCTCTTGGGTCTCAATTATAACCATCCTTTTGGATCTCATTAAGATAATAATAACACTTGTTATGAAAAGACATCATTTTGGAATGGGAATGTGACACATGGTAGTGGGCCTTAATCACCTCCAATTCTAAGTTTCCCACATGGACTTTTTGTAAAGCATTTTATTCTATATAATCCATAGGTGGTTGCTACTTGTTATTCTAGTTCATTTCTAGGTTGACTTGTTGTTAACATGGCAAGGTTAGCATATAAAAGGTTAACCAATGACATGTATTCCTTTAAGTATTCAATTTTTAGGTCTTTATTTTTTACTTCCACTTGGTGGACTAGTGCATAACTATCCTAGATGGGCTACCTATCAAGATTTTTCATTGACATGAATCCAATGCAAGCTTTTGCCATATGAATTTCCTTTTTATTAATTTTCTTACACATGACAACTTTGTCCTGAAAGTGCTCCTTTAGCTTCTTGTTTTACTTGGCCTTATTTTTCCACATAGTTATTTTGATTGTAGATTTTTGATGAATTACGTGGACCTCCTCCAGTGATAGGCTTTGATTTTCTTTGACTAATCAATTTATGTCTAGGTTGACCTCACCAGTTTCTTTATTAGGTCCTGTTACTTCAAGAAATACAACACTCCCTTAGGAAGGCCAAACTTCCGGGCCTCTACCTCAAGTTAGACATTACCAAGGCCCACGATTCCGTCAGCTGGGCTGCCTTAAAATCTATTTTACTTGCTAAAGGGTTTGATCCCGCCTTTGTTGAACTCAGCCTACAAATACAGCGGGGAGGACGGTATTCGTTAGATATTGATGGGCAATTCTGGGGCTTTCAGGGAACAGGCCGCGGGCTTCGCCAAGGAGACCCGCTATCCCCACTCCTCTTCCTGATGATGATGGATCTCCTGCACACTTACTGCACCACCGAAGGGATCCAGGGGTTAAATGTGCACGACATCCATTGTCTCACTGCACATTTCGCAGATGACACCATGCTATACACCAGGGTCATGGTCCCGCAGGCCAGGGCGATTCTAAGGGCCCTTGATCGGCTGCACAAAGAAGTGGGCCTGGAGCTCAATCCAGGGAAATCGGCTTTATTCTTCACCCACATGCACCCCTTGGTATGCAGCAAAATTATCCAAATCCTGGGGATCCTCCCAGGGAAGGCGGATGACAAGTACCTAGGCATCCCCATGCATAACTGGCATAGGCAACGGACCTGGCAGGCCCTCATTGCAAAAATCCAGAAACGTGCAGCCCACTGGACAAATAAATTCCTTTCTTGCAAGGGGAAGATGGTGCTGGCATCGGCTGTGCTAGGGGCTATGGCGAGGTTTTCTACCTCGATGGCCTCCCAACCCCTTAGCCCCATTGCCAAGATCGACCAAATCATCCACAATTTTGTCTGGTCTGGCGGGAAGGGGGGTAAGAAGTTACACCTCCTGGCTTGGTCCAAAATCATGCGGCCCTGGTACGCCGGTGGCATTGGCCTCCTCCCTTTTGCACTGGAGGCTACCTTGGGGCATCATAAACTCCTACAGCGCCTGGTCACTAACAACGATGACCCCTCCCTCTGGGTCCAAATCCTGCATAAGAAGTACAGCCCCTGGACAGCGGCCACCTCTGACTCCCACACTTGGAGGCAGCTCTGCGTGCAGGTGGGATCGATGGACAGCGCGGATGGAATCCACCTGCACCCACATCAACTCCTGCAAAACCTGTTCCTAGTCGATTCACGCTGGATGCGGCTATGGAAGGGTATCCTCCTTGAAAAGATCAAAACCTTCGGGTGGCTGATCCTCCACCAGGCCCTCCCGGTTCGTGCAGTTCTAAAATCCAGGGGCATGGGCCTCAACCCCCAATGCCCTTTGTGCAATCAACATGAAGAAACGCTGCAACACTTCGTCCATGATTGTCAGGTGACCGCGCAGCTCTAGAAAATGGCTGGGCTCTGCACCCCTGAGTTCTCGGGCAACTCGGCAACGCTCACTGCGCTCTAGGTCCTGTGGCGGACCAGAAATGATTGCATTTTCAACGGTGCAGCACTCCCACCCATAAGCATCCTTTGCACGATGATCGCTAAGCTTTGGGATGAAATTACCTCTGTCATGGCTCCTCACACAACACTCGAACCTCACAAGCAGCAGGCGCAAACGCGGCGGGGCTTCAAGGGGGGCGCTTCGCATGGACAGCTCACCCACCACGACTTTGCCCAGGGGCGGATCAAGAATCGAATCCAGATCCCGGCGGAAGAGAGACATGAGCTTACTACTGAAATCACTGACATACGGGAGGAACGAACGCTGAACCCACCTCTGCAGGCTTGGAAGGTAAGCACCCCCAACCGCAGGACCGGCATTGCCCAAATCATCAAAGAATTCTGACGCCGTAGGGAGGACGGGCCGGGACAGCCCAACAAGAATTAAGTCCACGCTCCCATCCCACGGTTGGTTGCTGCCGCTGGTTAACGGAGTGTCAGGGGGGAGGTCTATTGTCTGCGCTGTGTGGGTGGACAGTCCTTCATTGGTGAGGTGGCATTGACAAGGCTACTGTGGGAAGCCCCTGGGAATTTCCTTGGTGGGCGTGGGGTTAGCGGCCCTGACCCGCGCTGTACTCTGTATAGCTGATTTTTTTGAAATACATTTTACTCGACCTTTTTCAAAAAAAAAAAGATGATGCAAAGCTTTGTTAGACTCAAGTTTTTGTATGACGTTAATGTTTTTAAAAATATACTAGAGATCAAACATGCCTCAACTTAAGAAATGTAATATTAGATTAGATCTTGTAGAATAATCCATTATTATTACATTGTGATTGGTGGAGGATATTGTGACTACTATTAATATATGGTCATATCCCACAGACTTCCTAGTAATCCATATGAACAAGTACAAAGAGAACCTCCCAATCATTTTGAAAATGGCTTAGCTAAGTATAATTGATGTAAAGTAAGAAATTAGAGATCTCTATTTGGAAATATCTAAGAAAAATGAGTTTGAAAAGATATATAAGAAGAGGATTCTATAGATCACATACAATAATATAAGGTACAATTATTTGTAGAAAATATGGACATTCGAAACCACCAATATTCAAAGGTGCTTATATGTAATAATAATAAAATATAAAAGCACTAGATGGTTGACTACAAAAAATAGCTTTAGTTCCATAATGTACATGGACCTAGCAAAGATCCTCACAAGTGCATATATAAACAAGATCGATGAGATGGAGGAGATTTGGAGTCACCTCTTCAAAGTAGAGCATAAGAAAGAAATAGAGATGGATTGGGAAGAGTTGGAAATCCATGACACTTCTAAACATGAGTTCTTAGAACTAAATTTTTTATCAACATCCTTAGAATATGTATTCTTAGATAATGGAAAGAAAGTACTCATAAATGTCCAACTCATCAAGGAACAAAAGGAAACGTTGATGAAGGTAATTAACAAATGATCAATAGTCTTTGCTTGATAATATGAAGAGATAATAGAATACATTCATACATATGTTAGCATTGAACCTACATAGACTCTACTTTTAAGCCCAAAAGATAGTTGCAAAGAAGTTTGAACCCCAAGTTGAAACAAATTATTAAAAAGAAAGTTAACAGTGTAATGAGTAAGTCACTATAAGACTTAACTTAAAACACTATAATGATCATGTTAAAAGAAATTTAAAAAAAGGGTTATTTTCAATTATCACTGTCTTATGCATTAATTACACTATCAATAACATGAATAATAATAAATTTCATAAGTAAAGGTTAAAAATCCCAAAATTCATAATTGAGAAGAAAAGACTTGAGTGTACTTTCATAACAAGGGAAATTCTAGAGGAAGGGGTTTTTCCTATGATTTTTTTTAAAATTTCCATTCATGAGTCCTATGAAATTGATTCATGTTAGTCTTTGAGCACATAATCTTAAGAACAAGATGAATCTAGAGAAGATGATTAATTATGATATAGTTTTGACTAGAAAAGAAATTTCCATTATGTCAAATATAAGTCCTATTAGGAAAAATCTTGAGCTAAAGCACATAATCACTTGTAACTCAAATGTCCTACAACAAAAGTTAGAACCAATGGTAATTAACAAATTGATGGTAGTATGGTTGGGCAAATATGTACAATTTTAGTTTTCAATGTTTGAACTAATGATGAATGAAAAAATGAATAAGACATTATAGACATATTCCAATGATGTAATAAAAATATTCTATCAAGATAAGTCTACTTATTGATCAATTTACAAAGATATAATTTGTTTCATTACTGATGATAAGGATGTCTATTAGCCATTTGTATATATACTTATTCTAATGATTGAGGCCCTAGTTTCTACATTTCAATCCAAGAAAGCAATACTTTAATGTAAGTCTCAACCTTTAATTAATATTGACCTATTGGTAGAACCTATTCATTCAGTACATAAAATTTATAATGCATGGATAGATTGTACCAACCATTATATCATAGTCTAATGGGATACTATCAAGATCTTGTATATTATTCAAGCTTTGGATTATAAATTCACCTGGGAAAGAATTGTAGTGCATAATTTTCATCATGTACTTATGAACATGAAATAGGAACTTAGTTGCAAATTTGGTTTGAAGGCATTGTTACACTATTGGCAAAAAGATTCTACAATGAGGTCCTTGTTTAGTTACTAGCTTGTGTAGCTATCCTTATTAGTTGAGGAAAAAGTGAGCTCATGAACTTGACCAATAAAAATCAAATAACTTGAAAATAAATGACAATTATCAATTTAAAGGAATAAATTCGTCAAGAATCCACTAGTACCAACATTAATGTTAGCACAAAGATCAAATAAGTGAGCCTTAAAACTTACATCTAAAGATGTGAGTGCTACAAGAAGCCAAAAAACTTATCAATTATGCAAATATTTGTATTTGGAAAGGGGAATATTCTAATTGATTAGTTCCTTTCTATTCCTCCTCCTAATTATTATGATATCATGTATATTTATTCATAAATGGGCATTTCCATTCCAAATGCTACTTCTTTAGAAATATGAGTAAAGCTTCACAGAGTCTAGGGTCTAAGGGCCTATGCTGACATAATAACTACTAGTATGTACAAGTTCTTAGGAGAACAAAATTAGTTACCATACATACATATTCCTTATTTTTATGAATGAAACAATAATAAGAAAATTTGGGAACAATTAATTGAAAACTAGAGCAAGGATGTAGATGTAGCAATCAAGAAAGGAGTATAGTATTATTTGCACAAAAAAAATAGAACATACTAAATGATCATGAACTTATGAAAGCTATTATATATCTTCATGTTGAATCAATGATTCATTACGCAACATTCAAGCAAGTCATAGACAATAAGGATGATGAGCTTTAAGTGGTTGTTCAAGAATTTGTCATTAATAGAGAAGGAGAAGAAAAAATGAGAACCTACATTGCAAATATAATAAGCAAATATTACAAAATGAAATTAGATACTCTACTATTTTCTCAAATAGTATAATATTACAAAGCATATAGCAAGCCTAAGTTGAAACTATTGGACCAAAGGCCTAGTCAAACAATTCTAACTATGAAGAAAAAAGATAGGAAGATTATGAAGATTGATGAAAAACACTTATGAGAGAAAGAAGATTAAGGAAAAACACTCATAATCATGATGAGTGAAACATACCCCCTATGTCCAACCATACAAATCACAAGTGTTGAGGCATGATCTAATCAAATTTTGTGGATAGGAATAATTTAGCATCTAGATTGTTAAGCATTGATTGCAAGACATTGTCTTCCCACTTGGACTAGTCGTCGCTTTGTCACATATGGTTTAGTCAAAAGTAAGACATATGATAATTGCTACTGATAGGCCTTGATTACTACTATCATTGATCTACTCTAGCCTAAAGCAATGAGCATCTAATCCTAGATTACCATACAACTCTTGGGCTCATGTAATCATTACTATGTTACCAAGCATTATCCTACTAGGTGAACCAAGCAATAACACTACTGGGATTACCAAACAATTACATTTAAATTATCAAAACTAGTTGTACTCATTCCACTTTACTAATTAACAAGTAAAGTAAAATATTTGTAAATGTGCACACACTTATTTTTCACATTGGTTGACCTATAAATAGCTTTAGTTAGACAAAATTAAGAGATCAAAAAAGGGGCAACATGGACCTAAGTAGAGCTTTAGTTAAACAAACTTAACAGATTAATAAGAAGGGTGACCCTTACCCATATCACCAAATTATAATGTGATCGAGCACAAAATTAAACAATGCTCAAGGAATCCTAAACTGTAAAGCCAACCATCGGTTCCATGTGTTACACATAAAACTACATAACGTACTCATAGATAGGGCTAGGTTCATTATGGTTGGCAATAGATAGTATGTAGAGAAATTGGTGTATCTTCACAATTAATGCGTTAGTAGTTGCTACCAAGGAATTGATGATCTAAGAAAAGGGAAATGGGTTGAGGCTGGGTCCATCCTAGAGATTGATAAACTATAGGTCACAATATCTCTCATCAGGCAACAAGTCACTTAGCACAAGTTCATGCCTGGTTAGTCTTTAAAGAGCACAAGAGTTAGGAGTGTGTTCATGGAAAGGGTGGATTGATAAAAGTTGAAAGGCTTCATAATACTATTAAAGATTCAAAACTTAATGGTTTGAGGATCAATGTTGACAAGGTTGTGGGTGGGAAAGGATGGCAGTAGTAGTAGGGTAGCAGCTAGGTTAAAGAGGATAATTGTAGGGCACTAGGGATAGATTTATTAGTGGTAGTGGTGACTAAGGAATGGTTGTTGTGATGGACAACATTTTATCATTAGTGATAACAATTGGATTTTAGATGTTAGGAGATTGTAGGTTGTTCTAACATGGATGAATTGGCTATGATTGTATGGCATGTGGTCAAGCAATGTGCACCTAGGGCAATTAATGTTAGAGTTTTATAAGGGACCAAGAGGATTTGAGAGTAAGTGACAATAAGTATGGGATCAATTTCCTCAAAATGGAAATTGGAGGAGGCTAGACCCTAGAAGGAGGCCAACATTGAAGACATTTTATAGCTAGAACCTACTTTTGTGTTCTATTTTGCACAAGGATAGTTGTGTAGAGTGCATCAATTAGAGAAGCCTTTGATTTAGTTTAGGTTAGTGCTTAAAAGTGATAGTGTGCAATAGATCATCTACATGTTGGAACACATGCTCCTTGTCCTTAGGAGGGATATCAACATCTTGCATGCCTTTCTTACAAGCAAGTACTTCTATGATCCCCTCATGTTCACATATTGACATTTCATTAGTTAGGGATAACTGTAGGAAGCAGTCAATAAAACCCAAAAATACCCTAGGAAGTAAGAGAAGGGCCATTTTTTAGGCTTCAAAGGACTTATAGGTGGTGAACCATCAACCAATTTGAGAGTTTGTAGAAAAAATACTTTCAAACCACTTTAGTTATGAACTACCAAGTCTCGCTAAGACTTGTAACTCAATAATTTTCTTTGTGTGATGTGGTCTAAGGTTCCTTGATGAAGAAACCTTGCACAATCTCTTAGTTAGTTGGTATGCTCTTGGCAATTTTCTACCCTATTTAAGGAAATTTGATGATGTGCATAATGTTAGCCTTCATGATGCAAATAATTTTGTCACCCATCGTAAAGTTAGTACCATTCAAGGTGTGGATGATACTAGAAGTAAGACCAAGTAATGGAATAGTGAATAAGAAGAAGAAAATTCATCATCCCTTGGCAAAAAAGGTTAGCCAAGCCTTCATGTCTTGGATGTTTGCAATGTTGGACAATCCTTGTCAAATGATTTATGTGCTCATGTTGATAGGGTAGAAGGTCTTAATGTAGGATGGGGAAGTGTAGATCCCTTTTTTGAACTAGAAGGCAACGGTGGTGAGAAGGATATTAGGCAAGCATAAGGATAGGATAGAAATAGCCTATTTAAATAAAATATAATTATGGTGCTACCAAAGTCATTAGCAATGATGATCCACTAAGTAGTAATGTGTCATCCATGCAAAATGGGACCATTATATAGCATAAAGGTAGTATCTTGAGTGATATGAAGGAGATTTGTTATGATGATATAAATCATCGTGAAGTATGTAAAATGATTGAGAAAATGGGACATGGACTCACTAGCTGGCCTATAGAACATGCATTAGCCTAGTCCAAAAAATGCATAAGGACTAATGATGTCCCAAGTGAGAATGGTGTTTTCATGGTGAATGAGCTAGAGAGAGACTGGGATATGTGGTCTAATAGAGATTTGCCACATGTGCAAGCATGCAGTCACATGATGTAAAGAATAATGAATGTCACATGATAGTGTCAATACTAAGGAGAATTCAATGACCCTAATGGAGTGCAATTACTCTACATAATAAATTAGATTGGGATGACCTGTTCATCATGAGTGCAAAAGTGAGTGGAGTTGCAAACATGCTATGGGATCAACTAGTAGAGGTTAAGTGTGCATGAAGGAAGCAATTGTTGAGTGAAGAGCCATAAAGTTGGTGCCCCAAACATGATGGATCCATTCATAGGCATAAGGCCAAAGTAATGAAGCAAGGTGGAACATAGCAATGCTTCCTCTACAATCAAAAAAATACATGGGGAAAGGTGGCTAGGTCCAAGTAAGGTTTTTGAGAAATTGGTACGTCATCAGATAGATTTGGGTGAAAATCCAAGAAGCATGGATGGTGTGATCATTTCATAGTGCCTAGTGTTTGGCAATGAGAATGTTTTACCATGTTGGTTGTGAATACTAGGAAGATAACTATTGGAGGATGCGGTTGTGGATTCTTTGTGTAACCACATGGTAAAATGAGGTAACCCCTAGATCTCTAGAATTTTTGGGATGGATTTCACACTTCCAAGAAACAAGGTGGACCTTATCAATGGACTCCAACCTAAAGTAGATAAGACAACATGCAATATTATTAATGTTATGCATGATAGCCTTAGGTAGTGAGATAGTGGTTACTACATTCATTAGAATAGCTAAGAGGACCATATTAGGCCAAAGTAGGTGGCTGACAAAGAAAAGGTACAATCCATTCTAGTCAAATAGATAGTTTTGAAGGGTTTCTATAGTAGTGTTCCAAAAGCATTTTTAGGCTTAGAAAATGAAAAGAGGAGCTCCAAGATATGTATCTACTATTGGTTTGAAGATCTCACCAATGGTGTGAAGGATGCATTGGAAATGACCTTGTAGGCAACCAACATTGTAGATTTCATATTTAGCCTCATTTATTTGTGGGTTGATGATCAAGAAGAAGAGATCAAAATCTTATTTGAGGATATGAGCATTTACCAATGAAGGCTGAATGATAAGTGTAGTATCATTCACATATTTCTAGATTTTTCCTATCTAAGGAAGAGGTTTAGATAGCTTAAAGTGATCTAGGCAAGTATCAAGTAGTTTACAAACAATATTGAAGAGGTAAGGGGAAAGAGTATCTCCTTGGTGTAGGCCATATCAAGGTTGAAACCAAGTAGTTTGTTGACCATGCATTTGGACAACATATCATATAGTTTTGAGAATGAAATGCATCAGTTGTAGCCACCATAGATTGAAGCCCAAACATTGCATTGTCAGTAGTAAGGTTTCCTAAGAAATGTTATCGTAATATTTAGAAATATCAAGTTTAACAACAATGAGAGGATTGCTAGTAGATTAGGCCCAATGAAGATTCTTGTGCATTGTGATGACCTCATTGATCATTTGCTAATGTTGAATGAATCCATTTTATGTTTGGCTAATGATGTGTAGAATGAGAAGGTGGAGGCAGTTCACCAAAATCTTAGCATACAATTTGTAGAGAATAAAATAGAGGCTAATGGAGAAAAATTGTAATGGGAAGGTTGGTGAGGTAACCGTAGTGATGAGGGTCATGTGTGTAAAGTTATAAGATTAAGGAAAGGTGGTTAATTAGGTGAATTACATAAAGGACTATGTTAGAAAGAGGTCTACATTAGGTCATAGGAATTGGAAGAACTCATTAGACAATCATCAAGGTCAAGGGTTTGATTGGTCTAGGACTTGGTGATAATGTTTTCAAATTTTGGCAAGGAGAGAATGGTCAAGCTATTATGAGGAAGGGATGCATGTATGATCTTGAAGAAGAGTTGGTATAAGGGAGGTATCACAATAGTAGTTGGCAAATAAATATGAAAAATGTTGAAAATGGAAAGAGGTTATGTTGTGAATTACCTATGAAGGAAAGGGTATTTTGCTTCTATTTACGATGGGTGACTTGTTAGTGGAAGAACTTTCTGTTGTAGTTGCCATAGGAGAGCCACGCCACTTGTAAGTGTTATAGCTAGTAGATTTCATTCATTTCTATTAGAGTGAATCCATATGTCCTTTCATTTTATTCTCTACAATCAACAAAAATGAATTATGTTCTCTATATGAAAAGTAAGAAATGCTTTTTGGTATTGTTGCCAATATAGCATTAACCTTAATATGTATATTGCTTTTCTAGCAGTACCAATGTGTTTTGAATGCATTACAAAACTAATAGTCATGGCATCAAGGTTTTAATATATAGAATTTGTACCTTCATAATCTTATATTATTAATATGTTTATAAGGTTTTCATTTGTTTAGGTTGAACTTTATCTTACTAGGCTCTTTCATGAAAGATGTGTTTAAGATCCATACAATATGAATTATTGGTATGTAAACTTAAACTTCTTCTCTAATAGGCACATAGATCTTATGCAACATAGAAAAACCATCTTAGCATGTTTCCAGGTCATTTATCATGGTCCTCTCTACTGGTCAATACCTACTATTTCTCATCTAATATGGCTATCCTTTCACCTAACATATAATTAAAGTATTATCGTATTGCAAACTTCTATATGTACTATAAAGATATAGCTAATATGATGTTTTTTAAAATCTTAATAAAACATAAATATATTTTAATTATGACTTGAACTAGCAACCTCTTGTTTAATATATAACCAATTAATTTACTTTTAACTAGTTAAAATTAAAAAATAGAATAAAAAATTAATTATTATTAGAAGTTAAAAAAAAATCTCAATAATAAGCAAAGCAAATACTTTGCTCTTATTCTCTTTTGTCAGGTTCTTTATTTCTTTGCTTTTAGAATAGGTGTATTCATTCCAAGATATTAAGAAATAAGTTTGTTGAAACATTTGATGCACAAACAATAAGTAAACTCCAAAATAACATCTTAATGTTACATGAATATGAAGCATAACATGGTAAGTTTGATTCTATAAGTTTTTAAAAAATCTTTTCTATCAAGAATTCCAACACTGCTCTGTCATAAAGATGAAAAAGGTGAAGAGGTTCTCAGTGGAAGGATGCGAAAATTCTGAGGTTCTCAGTGGAAGGATGCGAAAATTCTAAAAAAATAGTATTAATTGGTTCCCCACGGGTTACTGTAATGGGAAACCAGTAACTTGGTTGCCTACGAGTTTCACAGGTGTTAGCAGGAAATTGGAACCACCCAATGTTCCAGTTCAATAATTTCAATTCCAGAATTTGCAATATTTTCTAATTGTAAGGTTTCCACTACGGAGCATTGTAATTTCGTCACTGCAACAGGTGACTTCATCTAACGGCCATACAAATTTTCAACTTTTATTCAACAAAATGTGAAGTCGGGAATTGCATGTACACTGTTAAATTTTCATGGCAGCATCCATGACCCGCTTGGTCTGAATTCACATGAAATCATTGAGCATGATTATTGTCAAAAATCGGATATTTAATTATTTCCATTATTATACAGTATTTTTCTTTCCCAAGGTCTAGTCGTCCACTCCACTGATATTCTTGAAGTTTGAAATTCAATGTATGGAATATGGATTGCTGTTTTTCATATTTTCATGGTCATGTACACAGCATTCAAGGTGTTTTCGAGGAACTTGATGTAACAAGCAACGCTATGTATTTTCTGGAAATATTAACGGCAACCAGCGATTTAAGCTTGCCAGTGCATGCAAACTCTGGAAAAGGGTTGGAAGAAATTAATGCCGCGATTCCATTAAAAAGCTCTGTCATAACATTCTGCCTTACAAACCATCCATCCGCATAAGACATAACAGCATTACTCAATTGCTAAAATCTAAATACCAGTACTCCCATGGACGGATTCACGCATGCAACAAAATCAATGATGAATTTTATGAAAACTAATAAATCCAGACAAAAAGCAAAAATTGGAAAATTAAAGCAAAAAAGTCATTGGATACCAAACGCATTCATCCTCATCATTGGATCCCAAACGCAGCCCCCACAAAAAATGGAAAATTAAAACAAAAAAGTCATTCCTTGCCACAACCACAAAGCAGGTTCCGTGTCAATTGGGTAACGGTTTTGTGTTGCCAACCATGCACACATTTTGTAAAACGAGAAATTCTTGAGCATGCAATTAGCCAATTACACCAGGCAGTACCCACTCGCAGTGGCTAGTAATGGAGATTAAGAGGCTACGCTGCAACAGTAATTGTTCCTATGAACTGCCCACGCAGTCACTAAAAAGGATTGACTATTATTATCATTTTCTGCATTGCCAAACTGCTGTTCTTTTAACATCTTGAAAATATGTGAAACTGGAATTGATTGTTTTCTTTAAAAAATACCTTGAAAATTAAATGTTCAGCTGAAGGTCTTAAACTTGAAGCTAAAATTTAATTAAGTTCAGAACACCTAGTGCATCAGTCAAAAAGAATAATAGAACAGAATAGATGCAAGGATTATGAGATAAATAAAATATCATTGATCTAACATTCTAGAGTAATTGGTATTATCTTGAAAAGAGTATTTCTCCATTGAATGTTCAATATGTTTACCAACTGAATTGCAAATTGCATGTACAATTAACTTACAAATTCAAGCAAATGAACCCGTCTATCTATCAAAACACTCGTCAAACTGTATTTCCCAAAATAAGATGGATTTTTGAAGGCAACATTTGTTTCTAATATTTTTCTATTTTACCTGTTATGAAATGAATTTCATGAGCATGCCACCTGACATGGCTAAGAGAGATGACGTGAATGAGCTGCCATAACGGCCGTCTCTGCCACTGGCACTTTGACCATGTCAGCCCACCACGACAGCATTGTCGTTACAAACCTCTTCAATGTTCTTCATATTGCATGCCGTGCCTGATATCCTGCAACACTAGGGAGCCTGAGAGCAAGAATGAAGTGGATATAAATCAGGCCACAGATATATAGCTTCTCAATCTCTGCTTTTCATTGGGGGATCTAATTTTCAGAACTTCAGTAATCTACTAAAAAGAAAAGCAAAGAATGCAGCAAACGCAAATGAACGTGCTCCATAAATTTCCAAGTCAGCAGGCTGTCAGCAACATGATCCATGATGTGGATAGGAGCTTATGAGCTGCAGAAGCAGCACAGGCGCACATGCAGGCTGCCATGGCTGCCAGAAGCGCAGCTGTGAGACTCCAATGGCAAAGGATCCAGGAGCATCTGCGGGAGAAAGAGATTCTGCTCCGGGGTAAGGCTGGATGTTGCGGCCATGATGCAGAAGGCATTTCAGTACCTTAGGTTTCTGCAACATCAGTTGCTGGTGCTTGAGTCCATGCCTGAAATGGAGGATTCTTTGATTCTCTGTGAATGTGGGTTCCATAGCGGTGTTGGGCAATGTTGTTGCTTGACGAGGTAGCAGATGTTTCTGGCAAACATCTGCTGTCTTCATCTGCTGTACAGAGTAAGCTGTTTAAGTAACAGATGTGTCTTGTGACTGTGGAATAGCTCCTAGGTTTCTCATCATCATGCATCATCCTCTCACAAATGTGTCTTGTGACTGAGCAACAGCTCCGCTGGGTTTCTCATCAACATGCATCATCTGCTCTTGGGTATGGGTTTAGCCATTCAAGTTACATGGATCTGTAAATTTTGATAATATATGGCTTAGATGTTATTAAACTATAAATCCATGCAGGAAAGCAAACTACAAACAGCACATGAAAATTAATAATATTGGATGCATCTTGTTGCTTTGTAAAAGTAAATAGTTGCATCTTATGGCTTTGTAAAAATAAATTCCACATAGTGCAAGATATAATTATACCGGCAAAGACAGCATGCCTGCAACATTCACAGCAGATAATTATACCAGCGAAGATCCATTGATTTTTGATGCAAAGAACTCTGAGAATAATCCCCTGCAACCTGCAATGAGCATCGACATTGATTAAACCTTGGAAGTCATTTTTCCCAAATAAGAATCAAACAAGCTTCCCATTTTTTTCTTACATCTAACATCATAATTCATGTTGCAAATTTACCTCACCATAATTCATGTTGCAAATTTACCTCACCAATTTTTTCTTCTTGTATGTGACACCATGATTCATGGTGCCAAGTTACTTTCTCACTTTTTATAAGTAACCTCATAATTCATGTTGCAAACATACTTCACAGTTTCTTCTTTTACATAACACAGTAATTCATGCCAGTGCTGCAAGTTTATCTTGGCAGTTTTTTCTTCTTCTATGTAACACCATGATTAATGGTGCCAAGTTACCCTCTCACTTTTTCTAAGTAATGTCATAATTCATGCTGTGAAGTAAGCGAATATATTTCACATACTTCACAGTTTCTTCTTCTACATAACAAACTAATTCATGCCAGTGTTTCAGTGTTTTCTAATCCAGCCAATGATGACGAGTGTAGAGATCAATAGCCGCATGAATGGCCAGATTAAAATTTATGACGACCCGACCCGGTACAACTTTTGTTAAAATAAAGCTATCATTTTAATAGAAAGCCAATGCATTTTAGAATGATTTTTTGGATTTAATA
>MNCI01007137.1:0-73319 GCA_015680685.1 Gnetum montanum
AAAAATACTAACTAGTGACCTATTTTTCTAACTCTAACTGCAGCCGTCCAATAGTCAACATTGCTAGGTTTTTACATTAGAGATTGGCAAGCTTTATATATTCATTCATCTCTTCAATCTACAACTCCTTCATGTAGATCTCTACTTTGTTGTAGGCATCTATCCCATCAATGATAGGTTGTCACAACTCTTTTCCTTGCTAGAGTTGCTAGATGATCTCATTAAGTTTTACCTTAGTCATATGGATGTGTTTTCCATTAAATTTATTTTGTAGGCCAACCTAATCTCTGTAGTGGTTCTTGACTCTCTCAAATATGAGAGCCTCATTCTTCCAAATGGCAATCTCAATTGTAGATTTTTAGCATAAGGAACGAACTTCCTTCATAGAGATATTTCTATTCTCTACTACCAATCTTCTAAGTTTAGTATTCACCCTAGCTAGTTTCTCCTACTATTGATGGATGAATTCTTGCATTTGTTATTTTTTCACATCAACATTCTACAAGCAATGATTTTCTACAGTTAGCATTTCATTCTCGTAGCACATTTGGATCAAGTCCTTTTGAATTAAATATGTTTTGGCTTTGGCCACAGACTAGTCAAAGAAAATCATCACCATCCCTACCTCAACCTATTTGAGTCTATCTTGAAGCTATTGAAAAGCTTCATCTCTTGTTAGTGTAGGGTTGAGGAGAATGGGGTTAGCAAGATGAGTTCTTAATTCAGCAACCTCCATAGCAAAACGTTGATTTTGTGCTTGAGCTATTTTGAGTTACCCTTCTAAAATGATGCACTTGCCCTTTACTTCAAGAAACTCTAATTGGGTTGCAGTGATATTATCCAAAATATCAAAGATATCCAAAATTGGTTGCCCAATTCTCACTAGTTGGTTCAGCAATTCCTCATGCTAGGCTATACTCAATCTTTTACTAACAGTTCCTATGGAAATTTGTACATCTATGAATGTAGAAACATTTGGTATAAATGCCATAGGTGTGTTTAGTACTTCTGCAATCTGATTAGCAACCACTTCTACTATAGTCTCCTTCCCTTGGTACTGCATCACCAATACATTTGTCCCTTTGTCCTCCTCCAATTTCACCAAAAAGGTAGTAGAATTTCTAGAAGTTTTTAAGAATTTCTATTATTGTGAGAGAGACACCATCACCTCTCAAGAACTATGATTTGACCTCATGGGTAGATGTGTTCTTTGGGTTGAGAATATTGGCCCACCTCCCTCCATCTATTTAATTGTTTGAGCCACTTCATTGAGGTGACTCATTGCAAGATGATATACAGATGGATCCCCACCACTTGTTCTTGCTTGCTACTCCTACTCATGTAAGAGCTAGTCTAAAATTTTATGCAGGCATTTAATGACTATATGAGCTTTTGACATTGTTTCCTGAGTGGGTGGTGGAGGTGGAAACTACTACTCCTCTTCTTTTGACATGGTAGGGATCTTATCCTTCATCATGTCAAACTAAGAGGGGATGGGAGTATGCCTGATTGTATCATTGGCGTAGTAGACTATCCTTGACCTTTTATAAAGTTTTCTAATAAGGCATGGAAATGGTAGGGTTTTTCTTCCACATTCATTCCCTTTGAAGTTCTTCTCTATCTCTAGATAGATCAACTATGGAAGATTAATAGGGAATCTCCTACTTAGAGTGGCACAAGCATGGGCAGAGAAGGCTATCATCTTGTTGGGCCTCATCATTGGATTGAGGTGATAAGCCACTATATTAAAGGCTATATGCTCCACCAATGTGAGCACATCAAACTCCTTGTGGTTAACCCCATAACACTACTAACTCCACTCGCTTTTTTCCTTAGGGTCTACTTACGTTGAGATTTTTGTTAAATGGGTGCTAGAATTAGGCATGTCTAGAGCTTCCATAATTGATTCTACCAAGTAAGACACCTAAATGTCTTTGATTCTCATAGTGGAGCTTGCCTTTCTATTGTTCCAAAAGAGATATGTCTCTTCCATGGATCACTCCCCATTGGTAGTGTTTATCAACCACATGAAAGATCTTTGCAATTACGTCTTAACTTCTAGTGTGGCATGTTCCAAGAATGGTCCAAAGTTTAATTCTTAAAAAACTGAGTGTTGGACATCATGAGGCTTGATCGTATCTAGGAAGGCTTATGTTAATGTGACCTTAAGCCTTGATACAAGCCCTGGTGCCTCTCCTATTTGGGATTGTTTAGTTGTAGCCTCTTCCTTGGGAATTTGTCAAAAAAAATTCTACTTTGGGATCCTATTGAAGAGATCTCATTGCATGAGTTTTTAATACTTGCTCCTGGTCTTTCTTTTCTTAGCCCCTTTTAATTTTGGGTTATTTGTCCTTTAGTTGTGATGGTCCTCCTTCCTATGAGCATTTTGGTCTAGCTACCATCTGTAATCATAACATGACCAAGGATTAGCACTTAATGTGTAACTTTGAAACATTGGGAATACCTTATCTCTTAGGGTAGTTACACTTGGCTAAATTGTAATAATGGCCTGGTTGATTATTTTAATATTATTATATTATTATTTTAATATTAATAAATAATTTTAGGCTTAGCAGAGTTTGTTGGAAGGGCTAAACTCCCAAAAATTGATGGTTTAATGTTATTCTATTCATTAACACTTTAGGGAAGTTAGAAAAATTTTGAAAAATTTTCATCAAAAACCTTAAGGTTTGTGGTCCTCATGACTAAGGGCTTACCTCCAATAGCTACAAGATTGTAGAACAAAGTAATTTGGACAAATGATGTGAAAGTTATGGGCTCTAGAAGGTTTTGGGCTCTAAAAAATTGTAAAATGCCCCTCTTTTCTTAAAGCAAATGACAAAAAATTTCAATGTGTTGGATGGTATTTATAGAATTTTTGGAATGCATTGATGGGCCTAGTTGATGAGGGCAAGTCAACATGGTTGTTGACTATCATTGACTTTGTTATAATTTGAAAAATATGAGTTTTTGAAGAAAATTGGGGTAAAATGGAAGTCCAAAAAGCCAAGAACATGAAAATATTATAAGAGGATGTTGAAATTCAAAAAATGGAGAATTGATTTGAGGATAAGATTTTATGAAGAAGAATTCCTTAAGGAGTAAATAGTTGGATGCACAATGGGGCACATGAAAGATTTTGATTATGGAAATGTCTAAGGGTAAGAAACTTAACTAACCAAACCACGAGATATGTAAGTCGGTCCTCTCCATAGTGACACATTCCCTTTTTGCCCTTGCATAATCTCAACTAATGAGGCCATGGGCCCCATACTTGATTGATGGTTATGAAAAGTTAAGGACGAAACTTGGAAAATTTATTTAGAAATTTCAAAACATCAAACTAAGACATGAAGCCAAAACATGAAAATTGGTAGTCAGGTGATTTATGGAGACCATTGATGGATGAGATAAAAATGAAATGGATGTCACAATCATGGTCACATGAAGTCCCTTTTAAGTTTCATGGTTGAATGACTAGATAAAGTTCAACCTTAGTCCAAACCAAAACCAACCACTTTCAATGACTTCGCATCATCACTCTAGGATCAATCCACCTCCTCAAGACATAAGAATGCTTCCATGGATAACCACCATTTCCTGTTGAACAAGAAAATAGAAGTAAGAAGTAAGAAAAAATCTTATTTAGATGGGACCTTTAGGCATGGGTAACATGTCTTTCTAATTCCATAACTAGTGCTTGTAGCCTATTTATTTTTTCTAAGAAGTGTGCTTTGAATTTCCATCATTTTTTATTTTGTTTTTTTCCGTTGGATGAGAACCACACTATGCAAAGACTTATTCAACTTTCTATTATAGGGTGACATAGAATGATAAGAAATCCACAGAAAACATACTTGCACTCAAGATGGTAGAGAGGTATAAAGATTATTGAATCCCCTTGAAGCCACATCCTTTTCAAACCTTTGAATCTTTTCAAAGAAAACTTGTGATCTTGGTATTTTTCAAGCTTCGAAACTAATAAGGTTACAAGTTCATTAAACTTTTATTAATGAAAAAGAAACTTCATATTTCCAAAACAAGGAAAACCATAGATTTTATGGATGGGTGGATGACGTGAAACCACTACCTATCTCATGAAAATAGAAACTAGTCTTAGTTATCAATCATCAAATTCAAAAATAGAAAACCAAACACTAGTAATCAAAAATGTTAAGTACAAATCACCATTAGCAAACAAGAACAGCATCACTATGTCCTATTGGCAATAAGGTACTTTATTAGTAAAAATCATGAGAAAGTCACATCAAAAAAGAATAAAATATACAAGAAATTATAAAATATTTAAGAAAGATAAAATGTACTATTAATGTTTGATGAATCATGGTTTTCTAGGCCCCGATATCAAATACTTGATATTAGGTACACAATCTTGTAGCCCTAGATAATGATATCAAATACACAATATCGTGATTCCTATGTTGGCCTATAAATATAGCACTCAAGCACACAAGAAAGGAAGTCTTGATAAGTTTTAAGGTTGAGTCTTTTTGTCAGTTTTTAGTTATTTTTTAGTTCTTTCCCAAGTGCATGGCCATAGTGTGATGCTTGGAATTTTACAAAACCTTTGTTCGAGTGTGATGTACTTGGACATGCACACAATCGACAACAATGATCGAGATTACTCCATCATTGCAGCATTCACTTAGGTTTTAATTATTAAATTATTAATTATTAATTATAAATTAATATTTATTTATCATCATTTACTATTCTTATTGTTAATGTGAAATGAGTACATCTTAATCACGAACATTTAAAGTGTAACTACTTGGTAACCCAATAGCGTATCTAGTAGTGCTCAAGTAATGTGTGCTTGGTAACCCCAGAAGTAGTACATGAGGTCCAAGATGTGTATGGATGATTAAGGATGGATGCTCATCACACTTAGGGTAGCTTAAATTTTTACTTCATATATCTTATTAGCTTAATCAACATTATTTCTCATTATCTCTAGGAGTAGCCTAGTGTTAGAAATCACATCATACACCTCACTCTGGACTAAACCATACTGTAGCGATTAATAATGTCAGTGGTTGGAACACCAAGAGGTTGTTAAGCATACAATTTAACCCTGAATCCATGTGAGGGTTGTGCTAGAGAGAAACAAAAACGGGGTGCCCTAAACGGTTTGGTCGATTAGATAAGGACTTAATAGGTGTAACTTAACCTTTCATAAATGTTTGTTTTAGGAGTGACGTATGAAAGTAAAGAAATGATTGAAAAATCACAAGTCAATAAAAGTAGTGCAAAAAAATGATAGTAAACAAAGAATAAAAGAGTCTTGGGTGAGAAAATTCATTTCCCCAAGATGGAAGATTTGATCTTTGTTTTGTTGAGAAGTGTACAACTGAATATGCAACACTGGAGTGGCACAACTTACAATAGAGAAGTATGGTCATAGGTCCCTAAACTATAGCTAGTAGCTCACTACTCAGAATTCTTGTGCTCGCCAATCTACTCACCAAAGTGCCAAAATGCTAGACTTGCAAAAGGATGTCTGGAGTCAACCAAAATGCTCAGAGCTAACCAGAATGCTAAAAATGCCAACTATGCTCTCCAAAAGCCAAACCAAGAAGCCAATCATGCAGAAGCTAATCCTTTGAACATTATTCATTGGGGTATTTATAGGGCTAGAATTAGGAGAAAAACATGGTTTGGATGCCACATGTCTTGGGCCCCACAAGGTGCAAGCATGGTTTTGCTATGCAGGTGTGTGATGCTAGATGTGAATACTATTACGTTATGACCATACTACTAAAACTACATGTGCCAAAATCTAGAAAGCATACTAACAATGAAAGAAAAATGGAGCCTATGCTCCAGGACTACGTCTTCCCTACTCTTGTGAGCAAGGTCAAGCATAGGAACAATTTTCGGAATTGATCAAGGGTATGCAAAATGAAGCAAGTTTGCTGATCTTGTCCGTCAAAGAGATGCCACGGTGAGAATGACCATTGTCAAGAAGTTTTAGAGCTAACTGAAAATGTCTTGATGCCTCCATGTAAGTGTTGCATTACTTATGTTGTCTAGCATGTTGTTCTAGTGTAAGTAACTACACACTACGCTGTGCTACACTAGGTATTGTAGCATAACATAGCCACCGATCTTGAAAGAAATCTTACCTAGAAGCTAAGAGCATTTTTCTAAGGCTTGTTTACGAAAAGAACTACAACTTCGTCTTCCATGCTAGAAATCCTTCAGACCTACTAATTTTTTCCTTCATGGCATTCTTTTTTTTTTGTATCATTGCTACGCTATGTAGTGTAGCATAGCATAGCAGCTAATGTGACATGCATCCTTGTTTAATCTGGCAATGTTTTATTAGAAAACTTTGCTTGAGATATGAGGGCTAAGTGGGACAGGTAGTTTTTGGAGGTCGAAGCATTGCCAAGTGCGATCCTCTTGCTAGGGTTACTCGGTAGAAGGGTCTTTGTGCATTCTATCCTTGCTACACTATGCTACACTCCATAGCATAGCACAACGTAGCACCCAATGTTAGCTGAATCTTGACTCATTTTTGCAAACATTTTTTCATAGGATATTTTTCATATCTTGATGTGTTAGCAGAGCAAGCTTGTTTGATGGTTGAAGCAAGGGCAAGTGCTTTTACTCTGTTGGAGCTACCTGGGTAGGAGTTTTGTCGAAGTTTATCCTCGCTACACTGTGCTACATTGCGTAGCGTAGCATAGCATAACACTCAGGTTGAGATAATACTTGATAAATTTCTTCAGATTCCATTGCGCCATATCACTCATTCTTTAGGGATGAAATAGGTCAGTTTCTCTAGAATACTGGCTTGTTATCAATTTGCATCTTGGACGTCTGATTGGTCTCTTCAAGGCTTGCTACGCTGCATAGCATAGCATAGCATAGAAAATTTCTCCGTTAGAAAACTTGCTGAACTATTTAGCTCATCCTGAACACTCTTGAAAACTCCTAATATGGTCCCTAGGTAGACTATCAGCCAAGTCAATTGTCCAATTGGGTAGTCTAGAGAGTCTAACAACTCTTTGAATGAAATAACCGTTGTTTGCCAAGGTATTTATAGGACTAGGAGCAAGCGAGAAATGGGGCCCATGATGCTGACATGTCCATACCATGTAGCTGTATGATGTAGGACATGAATTTGGCTACACTGTGACTATAGCTCTAGGATTGCATGTGCCAAGATCAGTGTGCTAATAATGCAAAAAATGGAGCTTACGCTCCAGGACTACATTTCCCTTGCTCTTACAAGCAGGGTTAAGTGTAGGAACAATGCTTTGGGGGGCTAACCAGGGGTTGTGCAAAATGGAGTGAAATTGCTGATTCCTCCAAGGAGATGCCAAAATGAGGAAGATTGCTATTAACAAGTTCTAGAACTACTCGAAGACATCTTTATGCTTCTATACTAGTGTTGTGTTACTCATGCTGTAGAGTTCATTAGCATAGCATAAGTGGCTGCTTGCTACGCTACATAGCATAGCATAGCATAGCCACTAGTTTTGAGTAGAACTTGTGTTGAAGCTGAAAACATTTGTCTAAGGCTTAGTCATGCTAACAACTACAAATTTTGTCTTTTATGTTGGGAAGCCTTTGAACTTGCTAAACTCATACTTGAAACACACTTGCTATTCTTGCATTGTTGCTATGCTGTGCTACGCTGTGTAAAACATAGCAACCAGCATATCTTGCTTTTTCGTTCACTCCACCATTCTCTAGCAAGAAACTTTGCTCAAGAATTGGTGCTAAACAAGGCAACTGATTTTCTAGAGGCTAGAGTGTTTACCAAGTGTAACTTTCTTATTGGAATCATTTGGCAAGTCAGGACTTTTTACTTCATCTTTGCTATGCTGTGCTATGCTACATAGCATAACATAGCGTAGCACCTTGCATTGATTGAATCCTTCCTTTTCTTTGAAATCACTTTGTCACTTTGCACTTGGATTCTTGAGTAACTATCTTTCAAGGCTTGCTACGCTACATAGCATAGCATAGCATAGTAGACTTCTTCACTAGAAAAATTACCGAACTATTTTTCTCATCCCAAACACTTTCAACAACTCCTAGCATAGCTTCTAGGTAGACTATCAGCCAGGTTAATTATCCAGTTGGACAGGCTAGAGAGTCCATCAGACCTGTCAGCTCCGAAGATAGAAAACTTGCCAGACTAGATAGTCCAACCATAGTGCCTACATATTCCTACTAAACTATCATGATGCTACACTTCTAGAAGTCCCTTGCCTAAATTCCAAGACCCTGCTAGAGGATGAGGGTCCTGAAATTTTATGGTGTTTTACTAGCCCCTCTTTGTTGATGTTTGGAGGATCTGCTCGATAGACATCGACAAAGAATACGAAACACCACAAAGGGAAATTTGCCAACATCACTCTCTGGCAATTGCTCAAATGTCACTTTGCTATGCTTGGGACTAACAGGATAGTTATGCAAGGGAAAGGGGGGAAAGGATGTACTTGAGGGGATATGTTTAGGCAAAGGAAAGATAAGATGTAGAATGGTCCCTCGTAAGAGTTATTGTGAGGGAATTAGCATGTGTGAACATATTTCTTTGGTAGGCTTTTGACCTCTCATCAGAATGTTTGGAGGGAATCATTGTAAAAAATCTTGTGTGCCATTTTGGGCACACGCTCCTTTTTTTTAGTTCTTTTTTGTTAGGCTTTTGTGCTTTTTTTATTGTTGTTTATCCATTTTCATTTGCAAACAACCTTGTCACTGCAGGATAGGTGTTTCCTCCCCAGGATGAGTTGTGTTAGATCCATGTGTGGTTTTGACCTACCTACAGATGCTTCCCATGTGGCGAGTTGCATTACGCATGTCATGGACTTTGTAGTTGAGTGTATGGGAGGGATTTACATGTGTCAAGAAAGCTTGTAAAAGGGATGTGAAGAGGGAAACTATGGGTGTGGGAAACGAGATGATGCAGGCTTAGAGGGAAGGGCAAGATGTGCACTCCAAAGTAGCTAAGCTAGTCAAAGTGGTCACCTTGGAATGATGTGGTGTCCTATCCTCCTAATGAAATGCATCTTTGACCGATGCCATCTCGACACATATCCTGCAAGTGCAACAGAAAGAGATATAACCATGAAACACAATTAGGAAAAGGTCTTACTTGATTTGGACATCCCTGAAGTGGTAGGAATTATTGCTAAGGCATGTGACATCCCAAGCAGGAAGGCCAACAGTAGTTCTGGTAGCAACAGGCTGAAGGTGCTAGCACTGAGGGAGATAGGAGTTGCATTGATGTGAGTGCTCAGTAGTCCCTGCCCAAGGAAAACATCATGCAGTTTAGCTATAAGGTGTAAGGCTTAACAACTAAATGTCTCTTGAGCTTGGATGATGGTGGGGGCTGGAGGATAGTGACCTTATGGCTGGGCCACAATAGTGCTGGAACTCCAGCAACATGTGCTGACATCAGAAGCTAACGCTAGGGAGACGGACCATGGTAGCGGTACCTCCAGAAGATCAGCAAGATGTTAGATGAAATCTCCATAAGATCAACAAGATATCAAGGGTAGTGGCATTGCATATGTTCTAGATGATGTTCTTTTGTCAATGTGAACTACGTTCTAGAACTACAACGTCACACCCCATGTCAACACCGTGCAGGCTTTCGTATTCGAGTGGTGGCAGATGCGAGTTTGAAACGTTGTGCCATGAACCTAGTTTAAGGTTCTGGTAGACCATCTGATGTACTAGTTTAAGGTCCCAGCAGGCCATAATGTGCTAGTTTAAGGTCCTAGTAGACTGTTGTGCTAGTTTAAGGTCCCAGTAGACCACTGTACTAGTTTATCATCATAGCAGACAATGGATGTGCTAGTTTATCATCATAGCGGATGGTGGATGGGCCATTTTAAGGTTGTATCAGACCGTATGTGCTAGTTTAATGTCATAGCAAACATTTTGTGCTAGTTTATAGTTATGGCAGATAATTTGTGCCAGTTTATAGTCATGGTGAACTAGGGATGCCAGTTTATAGTCGTACCAGGCTCTGGATGCTAGTTTATAATGGTAGCAAACTATGGATGCTAGTTTATAGTCATAGCAGACTATGGCACTTACCTTGCTTTTACATCAGATGAAGAATGGCTTCAAGTATAGGTGGTTTACAGGGTTTGCAAACTCTCTGCCATCCATGTTTGTCAACTTGAAGGCTCCATTCTCAAAGGCTTTTGTGACTATGAATGGACCTTCCCAATTTTTCCAAAACTTGTCCACATGTTCACGCAAAGCTTTGAGAACTAGGTTCCCCTTTTTAATCATCCATCGATGTAGGTCTACATGATGCTTTTTCTGCTACTTGTCTTCATACCATTCAATGTGACCTAGTGTTTGTGCAAGCTCTCCTTCTAGGGAGTCAAGATTAATGATCCTTGACTCATTATTATGGGCTTCATTTACAATTCTTGAAAGGATCATCTGCAATGATGGTACCTGTAATTTAAGGGGAAACACTGCATCAGATCCGTAGACTAGGCTGTAGGGGTTCTTACCTGTAGCCGTCCTACACATCATACGGTAGGCCCAGAGCACATAGAGGATTTGCTCGTGCCATCGCCTCTTGTTGTTGTTAAGAATTATTTTAAGCAAGTTGTTGATGGATTTTTTTGTTGCTTCTGCTTGACCATTAGCCTACAGGTAATATGGCGATGAGAAAGATTGCTTAATGCCAAGGTTGCTACAAAAGGTTCTAGTTTCCGCACTACAAAACTGTGGCCCATTGTCTATCACAATAGTCATGGGAAGACCAAACCTTGTTACAATGTTGTCCAGGATGAAGTGGAAAACCTACTAGTTTTCCTAAGGGGGATAGCTTCTTCCGACTACATAAAGTACTCAGTGGCAGTAATGATGAAGTTATGCCCTGCAAAAGAATTAGGTGTTATGGGTCCTATGATATCTAGTACCCATTGTTGGAATGGCCACATAATTTGTGTAGGGTGCAACTCAGTAGGTGACATGTGCATGATATTTGTGTGGAATTGGCACGTGTGACATGTCTTAACTTTAGCAAAACAATCACATTCCATGCAAGGCCAATAACATCCTAGGCATCTAATCTTAGTTGTCATGGCCCTGGGAGCTATGTGTCCTTCACATAGTCCCTCATGAACTTTACTAACTATTTTTTGTGCCTCCTCCCCACCTACGCAAGTTAACAAGTATTCCATCAAAGGAAAATTTGCACAAGGTATGATCTCCTACTAGGAAATACTACAGTGCTTTCTTTCAAATGAAATCCCTTTGGGCGGATGTCAAGCCATGTGGGGGTTCACCATGTTGTAGGTAGGCTTCCACGTTAGCATACCACTCTTGGGTGTTGGCAGTGCTCACGAAGGTGACATGTGCTACTTGGATGATAAGGCCTATGCACTCTGTTATCAAAGTAGGTAGTGTTGTGAATAGATGTGACAACATGTTTAATGCTAGTGTAGCTAAGGCATCGACTACCATGTTCCCATTGCATGGCACATGCTAGATGCCTGTTGTGGTAAACTATTCCAATAAGTTTTTGGCCAAATAATAGTAACATTGTAAATGTGAAGCTTTATAGGCATAGACCTTAGTGATTTGATTAACAACAAGTTGAGAGTCGCCTCGAACTAACAAATGTTGAATTTTTAATTTTTGGGATGCTAAGAGGCCTCTGAGGAGTCCTTCATACTCAACTACATTGTTCATACAAAGGAATATGAAGCAGTAAGCAAAGGGTTGCATGTCCCCCAAGGGAAATGTAATGAAGATGGTAGCACTGCCACCTCATGTGGTAAAGGTGTTGTTGAAGTGCAAAGTGACCTCGAAATGTGACGGTACAAGGTTGACACTGCTAACATGTTCATCAAAGAATTCAAGTTCTATGATCACCTGATCATCAATAGGTGAGGTTGCAAGCATGCGTAGCCATTGCTTGTCCTTCCATGGATGATTGGGCTACATAATCTAAGTCAAATTCTGTTGTTATTTCCTTTCATCGGGCTATCCTACTACTTTCATACAATTTGTTTGTGATAGCCCGAAGTATGTTGCTTTTGCATATGATGTTCACTTGACTGTGGAACAGTTAGTTTCTCCACTTTATTAGCACGAACACTAAAGCAAGACAATTCCTTTCCACTTCATTGTATTTGGCTTCATATGTTATCAATGCGTGGCTCAAGTAATAGACTAGGGTTTTAGAGTCATCTTCTCTTTTTTGCCATAATAACGTCATGATAGATGTGTTTGAAGTAGCAAGGTAGATGTAGAAAGGCTTATCCCTCTATGGTGGGTAAACAATTGGAAGGTGTAAAAGCTCTTTCTTCAAGTCATCAAAGGCTTTCTGGCACTATGTTGTCCATTCAAAGTTGACCCCCTTCTTTAGTAAGTGTTGCATGGGGTGTAACTTGTCAGTCAACCTTGCTATAAACCTTCTAATGAAATGTATTCTACCTTGCAACCTATGCAATTATTTAAGGTTAGCAAGGGGTGCTAGGTTAATGATGGCCTTAACTTTGTCAAGGTCCACTCATATCCTAGCCTCTGATACTACAAACCCTAGCATGCATCTAGTTTTTACACCGAAAACACACTTCTTTGGATTAAGGCACAGGTCATGCTTGTGATAATGCTTCAGGACTACATCTAGATCAGTCGGATGATCAATAGCTATCTTATACTTGACCAGTATCTCATCCACGTAATCTTTTAGTCTCTCTAAGAGGTAGTCATTGAATATGTAGGTCATGGCTCATTGGTAGGTTGCTCCGGCATTCTTTAGACCAAAGGGCATCATGGTTTAACAAAAGATACCCCAATGGGTCATGAATGTAGTTGTCAACTAATTATCTAGATTTATGTGAATTTGGTTATAACCTAAGAACCCATCCATGAAGGATAGTAAAGCATGACTAGCCATAGTGTCGATAAGTTGGTCGATACTTGGTAGTGGTAAGTCATCTTTGATTATTTCCTTGTTCAAATCCTGGAAGTCTATACAAATTCATATCCCTCCCATTTTCTTAGAGACTATAACGATGTTTGACACCTATTCCAAGTAATCGACCGCATGAATGAAACTTGCTTGGTATAGGTTAGTGATTTCATCACATATGGCTAGTGAAATTTCTAGCTTAACCTTTTGAGCCTTTTGTTTGGCTAGTTTGACACATGGGTCCAATACAATGTTATGTTGTATTAGCCATGGGTCTAAACCCAACATGTCATTCTAAGACCATGAAAATACCTTAACGTTGTCTTGAAGGGCTCTAGATACATCTTTTTGCATTTGTTGATCTAAGAGGGAACTTAGTTTTAGCATTTTTATTTTTCCTTGGATGTCGTTATCGGTGCTTTGATAAGAGGCTCCTCAGTCACACCCTTGGCCTCTAAGTCTAAGACTTGGACCAAGTGTTCAAGCCAATCTAGAGACATTTCCAAACATGCTACAATGCCATGAGGACATGTTAAAGTTAAAAGTGAGTGTAGATCACGCTGCATCGCCATCTTGTTCAACCTGCCACAATAAGAAGAAGCCCGGTCAAGTGATACCTAGTTGAATCGATGGCGCATAATAGTAAATATTTGCAAAGCAATGATGAAACATGCAGTGATTGTCAAACATTTGGCCAAATTCATAGATTACCAGTTTAAGGTCTTGGCAAACCGTAAGTAGATTCGAACATGCAACTGATGCTGATGGTCTCCCTACGGGAGAAAAATCCAAGAGATGTGCACAATCAAGAGGACATCGAGGAGTGACTAGGGGCTGCGAAGGACTGAAAGGGGATTTATATGGAGAAAGCCAAGCTATGGGTGGCCAAAACAATTTACCCTGTCTTCTATGCCCATGTCTTCCCCAAGCTACTATCCCAAGGAAAAATCATTGGGATTGATCAGGCTCGGATAATGAGGGATGTGATGGAAGAAGGGACCTGTTACAATTGGTCCAAGCACCTTTGCAAAGGCATGCAAGCTGAAATGGTCAAGCTTCATGGGAAGCTTGAATCCTTTTTCAATATGCGTCATGCCCTTTTCATAGCCTGCCTATGGAATTTTGTGAAATTCTTGGTAGTCCGTGAGAATGAGGTCCAGGTACTACAAGATTGTAGCTAGATCTCCAAATCGTGGATCTGCCAAGTCTTCCATACCACCCGATCTCAGGACCCCCCAAAAGCTATCAGGAAATCATTCTCAATGATGACTAGGGATCAAGTGGCATGCAACTTTCAAGCTAAGGATAGCATGGGAGAGGCAACCCCCATCACCACGATCAGCGTGACAAGGGGGGAACACCTCATTGTAGAGACAGTGATGACCAAGGTACAATGCAAGAGGTCCTGCCCTGTCGACGAGACCCCTCGTGCTAACAAAGAGAGGAGGAAGAAGCTGCAATTCAATCTTTGTAGAGTGTAGCCTCCAATTAGTAAGTATTCACTCTTTTTTATTTTTTTCTTTTATTTTTTGGCTAATGTTTGCTATGTTGTGTTACGCTAGGTAGCGTAGCACAGCATAGCATCTGCTTTAGGTTAGTACACTTTACTAACTACGATTATGCTTTATCAATGGAGGAAGAAGAAGAAGAAGAAGGAGAAGAGGTGGTGGCCCCTACAACAAGGGTGATCGGAAAAAATGAGGAGGCCTTGGCTATGGAGGAGAAGGCCCCTACCGATGAGGAAGGAGCCCTTGCTACAAAAGAAAGGCCTCGGCTGGTGAGGAGGAGGTATCTGCTGATTAAGAGGAGAAAGAAGAGGCCCCTATCGATGAAGAAAGGGGCCTAGCCAATAATGAAGAGGTTCCTATCAACTAGGTCAAGGCCCTCGATGATGAGCCTTTCGTACAGAGTAGCTCAATGCCAGAGGGGCACATGAGCATCGAGGATGCTACTATGTTATTGGGTCAGCTAGAAGGAGAGGGGCTCCATTTGGATGTTGGTGAGTTTGATCACATATTTGACAATGTGTCGATAGGCAACCCCCCCCCCTGCTATCACCCCTGAGGGTTTGCTGGGTATGAGCTTTACATTGTCATTTATGTTATTTATCAGCCCTATTATGGTTTTCTCCATTTTAACTAACACATTTTACCATGTAGTTGATACCATTGTTGACACCCTTGGCCTATCCTCAATCTACTTGCGACCATCGACCGAAACCCTTGATAAGTTTACTTTCATGGAAGGGGTGGCCAATGACATGATCGATCGTGTAAGGTAGGTTGATTCAGAAGTGGGTAGGTTAAAGTGCTATGCTAGACTTTACATTGTTGTTGCATTCATTATGCCTCTATGACTAAGGCATTTTTTTGTGTGGTTGGTAGCTTCTCGTCTTAAGTGGAACCCTAAGCGGGCTATTAAGGTCGACGTCATGCCTACATTTTTGTCAGAGGTGACTAAAGTACCTCATTGCATATATGATGAGGTAAGACAATGTGCTTTATACTCAGCATGCTCCTTGTGGGAGTGCAAGAAAATGAATGAACACCTTTGGAAATGGGTCCAGAGGCTTGAGAAGGAGAAGGAAAACCTTACCGCTAAAGTGTGAGATCTCTGTTTCAAGAAAAAATTCTTGTTGGCCTGAGACACCAATGATGGTAGTTGGCACATAGCCATCATTAACTACGTGAGGTACTGGATGGTTGTGTGATGCAAAAATGAGGCCACCCATGATATAATAGAGTAGTGCATGCAAATGGACCTGTTAGCCCAGAAGAATCAAGATTGGAAATATTACAAGGCCAAGGTTTATGAGTAGGGGTAGGCATAGGAAAATCATAAGAATATGTATAAGCTAGAACATGCAATCTATCATAACCAATACAGGGATGCCTCAGTTAAGTTACATACTCACGAGGTATTCCTTTATATTATTGGTGCTTCTGCAGTTTATGACAGGTTCATGCAATAGGTGACAGTGAGTGAGTCCCTCGAAAGGGAAGTGACCTTTACTATGAGTGAGACCACCACTGCCGCCTTTTCTCCTAGACCCCCAAGATAGACCCCCAAGATGGACATGCAACTGTTGACTTGGGCAACAAGAATTGGGCTAGCATCATGGAAGAGGATATCTTACAATGCCTAGCGACAAGATTGGATTAGATACCTCCTGAAATAGATGTGAGGCCATCTCAGGTCAATTATCCTTCGATGTAGCGATAATTTATTTTGTTGGAGTCTTTATTGTGACTTTAGCTAATTAGTTCATTTCTTTTGTGTAGGATCAAGGTGAAAACATGGGGCCTACTAAAATAGGAGATGATAGGGTGGGTGAAGGGTCGTACCATAGCAGCTGACCATTTTATTTGAAATCAAAGAATGTTGCAAACATTGTTAATTTGTGAAAGAAAAATTGAAATACAAAGAGATTCATTTTTCTCACTTGTTATATGTTGTATTTATTTTTTTTATTTCCATTTGTCAATTGAATCTGTTATGAACATCTTGTTTTAGTTTTAGGCCATTTCGGGCCATAACGATAGTTTAAGGACATTTCAGGCCATTGCTAGTTTTAGGCCATTTCGGGCCATGATGATAATGGTAAAGGAAAATTTTGCCAGTTTTAGGCCTTAGCGGGTCATGGCGTGATGCAAACGGAGGACATGTGAACATTTTAAAGTATAAGTTAGACACTTGGTGTAAATGAATAAATGTGAAAGAAAGAAGGGATAAATGTATAATGGATGTTAATTGGGTAAGGAACAGTGGATTTGTTATGCTACATGAGTAACGATCATCCTTGCAACTTCTTTCTAGCCCATCGTTGGTTTTTCGACACGTAAGGCTAAGAGGCCTTATTACAATATTCTTCTACATCGTCATCTACCACATGAAAAGGAAACTCAGCCAATGTAGTTTCATTTTCTGAGCCAGCATCTTGGGCTGGCTCTTTTGTCAAATAGTTAATGTTGGTAGAAATAGGTGCCTCTTTCTTAGAGGTTATGACCTCTGAACCTTTCTCCATATCTACATTATTTATTTCCTAGGTTGTTACTTCATCACTATGAATCACCACCTCTTTTCCTACATAAGGTAGATGGATTTCCTAATGTATGGGTGAAGAGATGCCCCTGAGTTGGACTAACGATGATCTCCCCAAGATTAGGTTAAACCCAGGCATCTCTTCCACCAAGATAAATGTCACACTTATGGGGGACTAGTCCCCTACCACAAATTCAATGTGGATGATGTCTTGCACCACTACCCATGCTGTGTTGAATGACTTTAGACATGACGTTGTCGTGGGTTTGATTTGATCTACCAAACCCAGTTTTTCCACTATGGGGAATGGGATGACATTCATAGAAGCCCCATCATCAACATGCACTCTTCAGATCTTATGTTGGCCGATCCAAATTGTGATGAATAGGGGTGATGTCATCACCTAACCCTTTTCAGGGTCTTCCCTAATGGACTCGTCACAAAATGTAAATTGGGATGGTCGTGGTGCTTTGGGCATAGAAGGAAGCATAACCAAATGGATTGCTTTCTCCTCTGCTGGCATGTTCTTATCAACCAGTATGGACATTAACATGCAAACCAAAGCCTTGCGGTGTGCAGTAGAGTGTTTTAGCCCCCTAATGATGAATGGTGTTTATGGCATTAGTGTAGGCAGTGGTGCATTTTTGAGTACGAAGGATGTAGGGGTGGATGCCCGAGGAGGAAATTTGAGAATAAATGGTCATTGCAATGTCTTGTTTGCCATTTTTGGTGTTGCTACGTCACGTTAAGGCACATGAATCACAAATGGCTGTTGTGGGGGTTCCAGATTACCATCTACACTAATCGTATTAATGATGTACCCCACGTCGTTAGTGTTGAGTGGATCTTTGTAAACATGCATGGATTGATTCTCGGGGTAGATAAGATTGCTTTCATCCAGCACCAACTTCCCCTGATCAATCATCCATTGAATTTCATCTTTTAAGACCAAACAGTAATCCGTGTCGTAACCACAAAGTTGGTGGTAGTCACAAAACCGCTCCAGCCTAAAGTTCTTAGGAACTAGAGGCTCATTGGGCATAGCCAAAGAGGGGTTCCTAAGGAGCTTGAAGTACCACTGATGCCATTTGGTTGCCTCCTCTAACATCTTCTTATGTTGGATGTACCCAGCCCCTAGCAATTTCTTCAAAAGTTCTAATGGCTTGACAAGTAGAGGGGTGTACCTGAAGCGATCTTTATGCTCAAATTTGGGTTTAGCAGGGGTGGGTCCCTCTGGTGCCGATGTGGAGGGTTGGGTAGCATTACTTGGATTAGGCATGGGATTAGTTGATGTTTTTTCTTCTTTCTTATTACTGTTGTTGTTGGGCTTGGCCTCATTTGCCACGGCAGCCACCATGGCCATTGCGACCTTGCCCTTCTCTTTGTCCTTTTTAGCATGTCATTTTTATACGCAACATAGGCTGGATCCCTACTATCTTTGGTCGCATCTTGAATGCTTTTTTTCTATGCAAAATCTTGACTGAGAGAGCACAGGGCTAGGTAATATAGCTTGGATTTGATGAAATCATTCACCGCCCCCTTGAAGATGGCCAGCAAGTGGGCCTCTGCGATTGGCTCATGGATCTTGTTCAAGGTGGCACTCCACCGCTATATAAACCTCTGCACTGACTCTAGTGGATATTTCTTAACTCCCATTAACTGATCTAGCATGACTTTGGGCTTCAAGTTGTACTTGAAGTAGGTCACGAACTGGGTCAGCAGCTCCTTCAATGTTGAGATGGAGGCACGCGAGAGTGCATGGTACTAGTCTAAGGCTTTTCCTGTCAGAGACATAGCAAAGACATGGATAATGGTGTGTGGCCATTGTTGTAGCAACAAATATTTAAATCTAAATATGACCATATGTGCATTTAGGTCATCCTTCCAGTGATATTTCGTAAACTGGGGGAGCAGCATCCCAGGGGGTAATGTAATCATGGGAACCATCAAGTTGATGGGGTCATCATGGTAGAAATCCATGATCTGCACCATATTAGAACCAGCAACTTTGAGGCATCTAACCTCTTTATTAAGGGTTTGGATAAGTTGAAACACTTGATCTAGACCCAGAGACAACGTAGATGGTTGTGGGGTTGTAGGGGAAACCATTTTTGGTAGCGTAGCAAGGGTAGTGGCTTGGCTCACTAAGGGTTCCGTTGGGGCTACCCTTGCGAAGGGTGTTATCTGTGAGGTCCACCATCCTATGGGTGGTGCTGCTGGAGCAACGGCCACTGGTGGTGCCACGGGGTTGGTCATTTACATGATCGATGGAATGGGCCACAGTCCTACGCTTGGTTATGATCTCTATGGGACTTGGTATGTTTGGTGGTAAGGGTGCTATGACATCTAGTGGGGCTACAAGGCGGGGAGTGAAGAGGCTGGGATCCACCATGTGGTTAGGGCTGGACCTACCGTTGATGATGGAATAGATGTAAATGATGAGATAGGATCAGAGGCTCTAGGCAACTGCGAAGTAGATGCAGTGTGTATGTAGGGTAGCGTGGGTGTAACCGATGCCTGGTATGAGGATGGGATAGAATGGGGGGAAGAGTGCCTAGGTACGAAACTAAAGGAAGCACCTACTAATACTCTAAGGGTGTAGGATGGCTACCCATTGCTGATGAAAGCATAGATTGAGGCAGATATGTGGTGATCACAAAGGGAGCTATCACAAATAGGGGGTTTGACTTGAAGACCATGGCAAAAGGGATGGTCCCAGGGTAAGTTTGGCCACCCCCTAGAACTAGAAGTCTAGATCTTCCTACCCATCATGGAATGCTTCATCACAATGGGATAGTGTTTCCCTCTCCCTAGGCCTAGTGACTCATAGCAGCTAATCAAAGATCCACTAATATGTCTCCGTAAGGGAGATGGCAACATCGGGGTTAGGAACAAACTTCCTCCCCCCCTTCCATTTTGATAAAGGATCTTGAAACTGAGCTTGTGCTCAAGTTCTTGGTGATCTAAGGGCAAATATTCTTGGACCTTTACATAGATAAAGTCATAAAGCTCTACCTCTTGTGCCAAGAACTCAGGTGACAAGTGTTGAATACTAAGGGATTGGCATGGTGCCATCACCAGCCTAGGTAGCTTCTCAACACCCATGGTGCTTTGGGCCAAGAAATGAGCCTCAAGGCTCGAGGTGGAAACAACAATCATTGTTGAAATCATTTTGCATGGTAAAAGGAGAGATCACAAACTAGAAACACGGAGATTGATGAAAAATGGAAGGCTTTTCATCCTACCAAGTTCCCAAGGAACCATCATTGCAACCAATCTGCACCACACAATGCATAAACAACCAGAAAAGGGTGTCACATTTACGCTAGGATGTGACAGGGTATAGAGAGTATGTAAGACTACCCGTAGGACATGGAAAATGCACCAAAAAGGCCCTCGTTCTAGTACCAAAACTGTAGCAATCGACAACGTCAATGACTAGAACACCGAGAGGTTTCTAGGTGAATAGTTTAACCCTAGATCCATGTGAGGGTCGTGCTAGAGAAAAATGGAAGTGGGGCACCCTGAACGGTCTAGTCAATCATACAGGGACTTAGTCGGTGTATCTTAACCTTATGTAAAGATTGTTTTGAGGGTGAAGCACATGAGGTAAATTGATGATCAATAAATGTAGAATGGAGAAAATAATGCAAAACAACGATAATAGTAAAGAAATAGTGAAAAAAAAACTTAGGTGAGAAAATGCACCATCTCAAGGTCATAGATTTGATTCTTTGCCTTGTTTGAAAGGTGTACAACTAGTTATGCAATGCTACAGACACACAAAGAACTCAAGGGTAACTAGAATGCTCAAAGGAAATGCCAACTATGCTTTCTAGAGGCCAACTTAAAAGCCAACTATAGCAAAAATCCAACTCTGTTTGCTAAGAAGCCAACCAGCCAATGCAAAAACCCAACAATACCTCTCTTGTTAATGCAACAATGCCAACTCTTTGAATGAAAAAGCCAATCCTTTGAGTGTTGTTTGCTGGGGTATTTATAGGGCTAGGAGCAAGTGATAAATGGGGCCTAGATGCCATGTGTCTTCGACCCCACAAGATGCTAACGTGTCCATATCATGTAGGTGTGTGATGCTAGATAGGAATTTGGCGATGCTATGACTATACCTCTAGGACTAAATGTGCCAAGATAAATGTGCTAATAATGCAAAAAATGGAGCTTCTGCTTCAAGACTACGTGTTCCCTACTCTTACGAGTAGGGTTAAGTGTAGGAACAATCTTTTTGGGGGCTAACCAGGGGCTATGAAAAATGGAATGAAATTGTTGATTTCGCCAAGGAGATGCTAGAATGAGGAAGATTTCCATCAACAGGTTCTAGAACTACCCAAAGAAATCTTGATGCTTCTGTACCATTGTTGTGTTACTCACTTTATTGAGTTCATTGGCATAGCATCAGTGGCTGCTTGCTACGCTATGCTATGCTGCATAACATAGCATAGCATAGCCACTAGTTTTGACTAGAACTTGTGTTGATGCTGAAAAATTTTGTCTGAGTGTTAGTCATGCTAACAACTGCAACTTTTGTCTTTTGTGTCGGGAAGCCTTTAAACTTTTTGAACTCATGCTTGAAACACCCTTTTTGTTTTTACATTTTTGCTAGGTTGTGCTATGCTATGTAGCGTAGCATAGCATAGAAACCAACATATCCTACTTTTTCGTTCACTCTGCCATTCTCTAGTAAGAAACTTTGCTCAAGGCTTGGTGCTAAACAAGGAAACTAATTTTTTGGAGGCTAGAGTGTTTTCTATGTGTAACTTTCTTATTGGAATTATTTGGTAAGCTGAGCCTTTCTGCTTCATCTTTGCTATGTTGTGCTACGCTACATAGCATAGCACCCTACGTTGACTGAATCCTACCTTGTCTTCGCAATCACTTTCTCACTTTGCACTTGGATTCTTGAGCAACTATCTTTCAAGGCTTGCTATGCTACATAGCAAAGCGTAGCGTAGCGTAGTAGACTTCTTCACTAGAAAACTTGTCAAACTATTTTTCTCATCCCAAACACTTTCAATAACTCCTAGCATAGCTTCTGGGTAGACTATCAGTTAGGTTAATTGTCCAGTTGGGTAGGTCGGAGAGTCCATCAAGCTTTTCAGCTCTAGAGATAGAAAACTTGCTAGACTAGATAGTCCAACCTTAGTGCCTACATCTTCCTACTGAACTATCATGACGCTACACTTATGGAAGTCCCTTGCCTAAATTCCAAGACCCTACTAGAGCATGAGGGTCCTAAAATTTTATGGTGTTTCATCATTGAGATGAGTTGTGTTACATCCATGTGGGGGTTTGACCTACCTAAAGATGCTTCCCATATGACGAGTTGCATTATGCGCATCATGGACTTGGCAATTGGGCATGTGGGAGGGCTTTATATGCATTGGGAAAGTTTGTAAAAGAGATATGAAAAACTGCAAGTATGAGAAACGAGGTTAAGAGGGTTAAGAGGGAGGGTGGGATGTGCACTCCCAAGTACCTAAGATATTCTAAGTGATCACTTCGGAACTATGTAGTGTCCTGCTCTCCTAGCAAAATGCATCTCTAAATGGCACCACCTTGGCATGTATCCTGCAAACGCAATAGAAAGAAAACTAGGAAAATGTAACCATGAAGTGAAGTGAGGGCAACGTCCTGCTTACTTTAGACACTGTAGAAGTAGCAAGAATTTTTGCTGAGCCATACGATGTCCAAAGCAAGAAGGCCAGCAATGGTTCTAGTGGTGGCAGACTGAAGAGGTTGGCACTGAAGAGGCTAGGAGTGGTGCCGGTGCAAGTGCTCAGGATTCCTCGTCCAAGGAAAACATCATGTAGCCTAGCTACAAGGTGAGAAGCTTAGTAGATGAATGGATCTTGGAATCAGATGGTGGTGAGGAATGGAGGGTAGAAACTTTGTGGCTGGGCCACAATAGTGTTGGGACTCTAGCAGCAGGTGTTGATGGCAAGAGCTACTGCTAGGTTGAGTGGCGATGGTAGCGGTAGCTTCAAAAATTTGGCAAGATGTTAGATGAAATCTCTGGAAGGTTAGCAAGATGCCAAGGGTGGTGATGCTACATGTGTTCTAGAGGGCGTTTCCTTAGTGATGTGAACTACATTCTGGAACTACAGCGTTCCACCCCGTATTGTCTAGAAAGTTGGCATTGTGCATGCTCGCTTGTTTGTAGGGTCGTGGATGTTGTGTTGGTCAACATTGAAGTGAAAACCCAGTTTAAGGTCTTGGTAGACCATCAGATGTGGTAGCTTAAGGTCCTAGTAGACCATTGTGCTAGTTTAACATCATAGCAGATGGTGGATAGTCTATTTAAGGTCGTAGTGGATCATACTGTGGGTGCTAGTTTTATGTCATAGCCCAAGGATGCACTGTGCCAATTTAACATCATAGCAGACATTCTGTGCTAGTTTATAGTCATAGTAGACTATTTCTACTAGTTTTACATCATAGTGAATGATGGCTCTTGTCTTGCTTTGTACTAGACATAGTATGGCTTAAGGTACAAGTGGTTCACAGGATTTGCAACTTCATTGCCATCCATATTAGCCAGCTTGAAGGCCCCATTCTCGTAGGCTTTCGTGACTATGAATGGACCTTCCTAGTTTGCTGAGAACTTATTTACGTGTTCACAAATAGCCTTGAGGATGAGGTCCCCTTTTTTGATCGATCTTTGATGTAGATTTCAATGGTTCTTTTGTCATTTCTTGTCCTGGTACCATTCAATGCAATCAAGTGTTTGGGCATGCTCCTCCTCTACAAGGTCAATGATCCTTGACTCATTGTTCTAGGCCTCATTCATGATGCTTGAAAGGATGATTCGCAATGACAATACCTACAATTCAAGAGGTAATACCGCTTCAGATCCATGAACAAGGCTCTAAGGAGTTTTACTTGTAGCTATTCTGCACGTCGTGTGATAAGCCCACAACATGTAGAGGATTTTCTCATGCCATCACTTCTTGTTGTTGCTAAGCATACTTTTAAGAAAGTTGATGATGGCCTTGTTTGTTGCCTCAACTTGATCATTTTCCTATGGGTAGTACAGTGATGAAAACGAGTGCTTGATGCCAAGGTTGTCACAAAAAGTTTTGGTTTCCATGCTACTAAACTATGGCCCATTGTCTATCACAATAGTCATGGGAAGACCAAAACTTGTTACTATGTTATCTAAGATATAGTGGCAAACCTATTGATATGTAGTCTTCCTTAAGGGAATAGCCTCCACCCACTTTGTAAAGTACTTGGTGGTAGTGATGATGAAGTTGTGTCCTGCGAAAGACTTAGGCATGATGGGTCCTATGATGTCTAGTCCCCATTGTTGGAATTGCCATGTGATCTATATAGGGTGCAACTCAGTAGGTGATACATGTATAAGGTTTGCATGGCATTGGCATGTATCACACGTCCTAACTTTGGTAAGGCAATCTTGTTCTATGCAAGGCTAGTAATATCCTAGGCATCTAATTTTCACTACCATAGCCCTGGAAGCTATGTGTCCTCCACATAGTCTCTCATGGACTTCGTCAATGATTTTCTATGCTTGTTCCCCACAAACGCAAGTTAGTAATATCCCATCAAAGGAGCATTTTCATAAAGTGTTATCTCCTACGAGGACATATTATCATGTTCACTTTTGGATTACATCCTTTTGAGCAGATGTTAAGCCATGTGAGGGTTCACTGTGTTGAAGGTAAGCTTTAATGTTAGTGTACCACTTTTGAATATCGGTCGTACTAATAGCTACGATGTGTACTTCTTGAGTAATAGGGTCTGTGCATTCTATTATCGAAGCAGGTAAAGATGCAAATAGGTGAGATGGCACATTCAATGCCTACATGGCTAAGGCATCTGCTATGGTATTCTCATTGCAAGGCATGTGTTGGATTTCTATTATTATAAATTTTTTTAGCAAACTTTTGGCCAAGCCGCAATAAGGTTGTAAGTTTGAAGCTTTATAGGCATAGACTTCGGTAATCTAGTTGGCAACAAGTTGGGAATCACCTCGGACTGCCAAATGTTGAATGTTTAGTTCTCAAGCTGCTAAGAGGCCCCTAAAGAGTCCTTCGTACTCAGCTACATTGTTCATACAAAGGAATGTAAAGTGGTAAGAAAAAGGTCAAATAACCCTAGAGAGGAATGTAATGACAGTAGCTACACTACTGTCTTGCGTAGTTGAGGCACTATCGAAATGCAAAGTAGCTTCAAAGTCAGATGGTATAGGGCTTATGCTATTGATGTGTTCATCAGGGAATTAGGGCTCTATTATTTCCTAATCATCGACGGGTGAGGTTGTGAGTTGTGTAGTTATTTCTTATCCCTTTGTTGATAATTGAGCAACATAATGCATGTCGAATTCCACTATTATAGCTTTCCATCAGGCTATTTTGCTACTCTCATACAAGTTCGTTGTGATGGCCCAAAGTATGTTGCTCTTGCATATGATGTTAACCTTGCTACAAAATAGGTAACATCTCCACTTTTTTAGCATGAATACTAGAGCAAGACAATTTCTTTCTACTTCGTTATACTTTTCCTCAAAAGCTATTAGTGCATGGCTTAAGTAATAAATCAAGATTTTAGAGCCTTCATCCTTCTTTTAACATAACAATGCTGCAATAGATGTATCTAAAGTGGCAAGGTAGATGTAGAAAGGCTTATTCCTCTATGGTGGGTAAATAGTCGAGAGGTGCAAAAGCTTTTTCTTTAGGCTATTAAAGGCTTGTTGACATTATTCTGTCCACTCAAAGTTGACCTCCTTCTTTAGCAAGTGTTGCATGGGGTGTAACTTGTCGATCAACCTCACGGTAAACCTCCGAATAAATTGTACTCTACCTTGCAACCCACGTAGCTCTTTAAGGTTCATAGGTGGTGCTAAGTTGATGATGGCCCTTACCTTATCGAGGTCCACTCGTATCCCTACCTCCGATACTACAAACCCTAGCATGTGTCTAGTTTTAACTTTGAAAATACATTTCCTTGGGTTGAGATGCAAGTCATGCCTATGACAACATTTGAGGACTACATCTAGATTGTTGGGATGATCAATAGCTCCCTTAGACTTGACTACTATGTCATCCATGTAATCATTTTTTCTCTCCAAGAGGTAGTCACTAAAAATGTATGTCATGGCTTGTTGATAGGTTGCTCTAGCATTTTTGGGTCCAAAAGGCATCATGGTGTAACAAAAGGTTACCCAAGGGGTCATGAAACTAGTTTTTAACTAATACTCTAGGTTGATGCAAATCTAGTTGTAACCTGAGAACCCATCCATAAAAGATAGTAAGGCATGACTAGCTATATTTTCAATAAGTTGATCAATACTTGGTAATGGGAAGTTATCTTTAATCATTTCTTTGTTTAGATCTCAAAATTCTATACAAATTCGTATACCTCCCATTTTCTTAGAAACTACAATGATGTTTAACACCCACTTCAAGTAATCGATCATGTAAATGAAACCAGCTTGATACAACTTGGTGATTTCGTCATGTACAGCTAGTATGATTTCTGGTTTGATTTTTTGAGCTTTTTTCTTGACTACCTTAACACGTGGGTCTAAGATAATGTTATGTTGTATGAGTTGTGAGTCTAAGCCCAGCATGTCTTTATAGGACCATGCAAACACTTTGACATTATCTTGGAAAACTCTAGATATGACCTTTTGCATTTTTAGATCTATGAGGAAGCTAATTTTTAATGTCTTTATCCCCTCCCTAGATGTATTTATAGGTGTTTCAATGAGAGGATCCTCAGTCACATCCTTGGCCTCTAAGTCTAAGGCTTCGACCAAATGTTCAGGCCAATATAGGGATGTTTCCAGGGACACTACGGTGTTCTCAATAGATGATTCCCAGTCTATTGATTCTAAGTCTAGGTGTCTTGTGAGCCTTCCATGAGGACCTGTAAGGGCTAGAAGCGAATGAAGATTACCCTGCATGGCCATTTTTGTTAAACCTATCACAATAAGAAAAAAGACCAAGTTAAGTGATACCTGTCTATAGAGATAGCATGTAATGAATGTTTCTAAATCAATAACGCAACATGAAATAATTTTCAACCACTATGCAAATTTTGCAAGTCACCAATTTAAGGTCTTAGTGGACCATAATCATGCACGATCTATACATCAGAATTTCCAGTTTAAGGTCTTAGCGCACTATTAATAGGTTTGAAAATTCAAGGGGTGTTAACTTTGCCAGTTTAAGGTCATAGTGGATCATGATGTGCTACATTGTAGGTTAGTATCCCACATAAATTAGAATCACTAGTTTAAGAACTTAGTGGACCATTGCTAGGTTGAATTGTGGGTCAGAATTACTAGTTTAAGGTCTTTGTAGACCATTACTAGGTAGAATTAAGAGTTAATATTGCTAGTTTATGGTCTTTGCAAACCATGGTATGGTAGGTTTCGTAAAGATAAAGTAACAATATGGGGAAATTTTTTTGATGGGCCCACCTGTTATGCTACAAATAGTTGCTACACTATGGTGGGACCATGACGTAATAGTTCTACACTATAGGGGGTGTCCCACATTAATTGGAACATGAAAATGACAAGTGTTATACCATGTCGACTATAAATAGGGGTTTAACCCTTGGTAAACTTGTCATTTTCATTGTTAGAGATTACACCTAGAGCGTACCACAATCGAAGAGAGAGAACAATAGGCATAGCGTAGTAGTTGGCAGAAACAATTTGCAAGTGAGACAATGGCAGCCAAAGATGAACACAAGCATCAAGGACTTGCCAAGATAGACGAGGTGAAGGACACTATAAGGTGCCTTTTCAAGGTGCATGTTGAGGTGCAACAAGAGACTCCATCAGCTCAGTAAGTCGCTACGCTATTTTTATTTCCTTTAGGTGATGAATTGTTGTTGTCATTATTGTGGTGGAGTTTGCATCTATTGCTACTATTTTGGTTGTCATTTTGGACGCTACACCGTCATTGTTGCTAGTTGGCTGCAATAGCCATATCGCTGCTACACTACAGCTGCATGCAGTATCGCCCTAGCTACAATTGTTAAGAATGGCAACTACCTTATTGTGGGGGTTTTGGTGGTTCTAGGTGGCATAGTGGATGCTTGGTGTAATGTGCCGCCCTTGGAGAGGTTTAGTTATTTGAAAAAAAAATTAATGTAGCGTGATGCATGTTTAGCATAGTGTAGCATGAGCCATTTCATGTAGCAAGGTAGGGTTGGGACAGTGGGGCATTGTGAATTCTCACTCGTATGCATGGTTGGACTATAAGGTTGTCATTGTTACGCTACTTTTCTTATGCTATGAGGCCCTTAGGCCAATATGTTGGGAGTCTGTCATGTTGCTACGCTATCAAACTTGTAGGGCTTCTACGTTGTTAAATGAGCTATTTTACCATGTTTTTTATACCACAACGCTGGCTACAGTGCTATGCTTGTTATACATTACGCTGGATTTAACCATTACGCTACACTACTCTCAACTCTTTTTAGTACGCTGCATGAAATGTTTACCCTCGTTCATTAGGGGACTCCTTGGTTCATGCTAAAAGGAAAATTTGCAGTCAGAAGATCATGCTACGCTACATGCAAATAGACAGTAATGTTACTCTATTTGTAAAAAAATGGTCATGCTACGCTACATGTAAATAGATGGTCATGCTATGCTATGTGTAAACGTCACTTGAACATAATGTAGACATTTGATGCTTTATCATGTAGGGTCATGTTTAAAGCTATCCTGATTATCCTTGAGGTGGTAGGAGTCTTGTGTTGTCTCAGTGAACCTATGGCCAACGTGCCTCCTCCCCATGCACGTGTTGGCTAGTAGGCAGTCTGGTTCTGAGAGGGTGCATGGGACTTCTTACAGTTCCTCCTCTACCATTTCAATATGATATTTTGGTCATATGTATCAGCTGAGATAACAGCTGCAATTACAGAAACACTATTGTCGATGGCAAACCAGGGTATTCTGAAATTCATGGTTGATGGGGTGATCGGAGGTGAAGGCATAGAAGGTTCCAACCAGCACCCAAGAGACTTGAGGCACTTAAGTTTCATCTAGGACATGCTTGAGTACAAATGTTATCACTTATATAACACGTTATACATTGCTTGTTACATGGGCACTTGTTTTCAGAACCCACCTGGAACTGTTTACGATGCTGACGGGTGAGTTTTTTGGAGGTATATTAATGTGTTGTATAATCTATGTTATGCTAGATAGGGATGTTAACTATATTTTTGTGTACTGCTAGGTTTTATATTGATGGGAAGGGTCTTCATGGTGACATAGATGCCTTGGGATTAACACAAACAGCCTTGTAGGAGTTCTCCTCTATCAAGAATGTGCATGCCAACATGATAGGACAACTCAAGCTTGAGTTTAAAACCTACCCAACCTGGTATTCCAAATTTTATGGAAAGTGTAAGGAAGCCGATTGGTTGGATAGGAAGTGGGCATCCGTCAGACCACTTACCATTGAAGACATGCTAGTGGAACTTCCACCATTTCCTACGCCATTTAAACCTAGTACGCTAAACCATGGATTCATTGTTATGTGTTCAAGTGATGGTGTGATTTCATGATTTTTTATTTATTTATTTATTGCTAACTTTTTCTTTTTGTTTTGCAAACTATTACAGTGGCGATAGAATCCCAAGAGGTCAGTATGATCACTTCTAGATGTAATGAAACTAACCTCTTATTCAAGTACAGAGAGGTGGAGGAGACTCAGCATTGGCTTTGCAATAGGCCCCCAACCAACATTGTCCACAACCTTCAAGAGACTAGGCTCCTGGACTTATTTGTGGCTATAAACCTGAGCATCCCACCTGCCGAAATGCTTTCCCTAGCTGATTCCTTCTTCAAGAAGGTTGACTACTTCCATACACGTGTTCACGGTGTACAAGTGATGTTTGAAATTGATGACCAACTATTTGTAGATCTTTTTAATGTTCCTTCTTATGATCTCCCCATAGGAAAAAAATCTAAGATGCAAACCATCATGGGAACATCAAGGAGTGACTAAAGACCAAAAGGGGATCTATGTTGAGAAGGTCAGGCTAAAGGTTTCCAAAATGATTTACTCTTTCTTCCATGCCCATGCCTTTCCCAAGCTCCTCTCCCAAGGGAAAATCCTTGGAGTGGAGTAGGCTTGGATAATAAGGGATGTCATGGAAGAAGGGACTCACTACAATTGGATTGGTACCTTTCTAAAGGCTTGTGCACTAAAATGGTCAAGCTTCACAAGAAGCTTGAATCCCATTTCAATGTGCACTATGCCTTCTTTGTATCCTACCTGCGATGCTTCAAAGAATTCTTGGTAGTTCGTAAGAATGGCATCTAGGTGCAACAAGACCATAGCCAGATTTCCAAACCATGGATCTACCAAGTTTTCCACACCAAACGATCCCAAGATCCCCTAGAGGCTATTGGGGAATCATTTTCAATAATGACAAGGGATCGGGTGGCATGACCCTTTCGTGCCCAGGAAAATGTGGGAGAGGCATCCCCCATTAACATAGGTAGCGTGACAAGGGGAGAATGCCTCATTGCAAAAACAGTGAAGAGAAAGTTGCAACATAAGAAATCTCATCCTACTGAAGAGCCTCCTCGCACCAATGAAGAGAGGGGGAAGAAGCTGCAACTCAAAATTTGTAGAGTGCAACCCCTAATTGGTAAGTGTGTTTAACTATTTAGTTAATGTTCACTACGCTATGCTACACTAGGTAGCATTGCATGGAATAATGTTTGTTCCAATTTAGTGTATCTTGCCTACTATAATTATGTTTTATTAGTAGAGGAAGGAGAAGAAGAAGGGGACGAAGAGGTTCTAGCCCCTGGAACAAGGGCAACTAGCAAAGATGAAGAGGCCCTAGCTATAGAAGAAAGGGCCCCAGTCAATGAAGAACAGGCCCCTACCGTAGAGGAAAGGGCCCCAGCCAATGAAGAAGAGGCCCCTACCAATGAGGAAGAGACTCTTGTTGATGATCCTTTTACCAAGTATGGTTTAGTACCGGAGGGAAATATGAGTGTCGAGGATGCTGCTATGCTGTTGGGTTAGCTAGAAAGAGAGGGAATCCATTTTGATGCTAGTGAGTTTGATTGCTTGTTTGACAGTGTGTCGATGGGCAACACCCCCTCCCCCCCACTATCACCCCTGAGGGTTTGCTGGGTAGGAGCTTTAGACTATCATTTACATTGTTCACCAACTTTATTTTAGTTCTCTCTACTGTGGCTAACATATTTTATTGTGTAGTAGATACCACTGTTGATACTCTTGGCCCTTCTTCGATCCACCTCCGACCATGGACTGAGACCCCCGACAAATTCACTTTTATGGAGGGGGTGGTCGATGACATGATGGATCGTCTAAGGTAGATCGATTCGGAGATTGGTAAGTTAAAGTTACTACAGTAGGCTTTCTACATTGTTATAATTTCACTATGTTACTATGACTAATGCCTTTCCATCTGCAGTTGGCAACCTCTCACCTCAAGTGGGACCCCAACCAAGTAGTTGAGGTCAACATCATTCCTAAATTCCCATCGAAGGTGACCGAAGTACCTTGTCACATATACGATGAAGCAAGTAAGTGTGTGTTGTACTCACCAAGCTCTCTATGGGAGTGTAGACATGTGAACAAAGACCTCTAGAAATGGGTGCAAAAACTTGAGAAGGAGAAGGTGAACCTAACTGCTAAGGTGGGGGATCTCCAGTCTAGGAATGAATTCCTGTTGGCTTGAGACACTCACGATGGTAGTTGGCACATGAATGTCATAAACTATGCAAGATATTAGATGACCTTGCAATGCAACAATGAAGTGACATGCGAAATAATCAAACAACACATGCAAATGGACCTTCTAGCCTAGAAGAACCAAGACTGGAAGGATTATAGTGCGAAGGTTTATGAGTGGGGGCAGGCACAGAAGAATCATAAACATATGTATAAAATAGAATGTGCTACCTACCATGAACAATATTGGGATGCTTCGGTCAAGTTGCATACCCATGAGCTATTCCTTAACATTATTGGTGCTTCCAAGGCTTATGACAAGTTCTTGCAATAGGTGATAGTTAGTGAATCTCCTGAAAGGGAGATGACCGTACCTGTGGGTGAGACCACTACTACCACCTTTTCTCCAGGACCACCCAGATGGATAATTGTAGAAAAGAAGAAGGTTGTAGCAAGTGCTAATTTAAGAGATAGAAATTGGGCCAACATCACCAAGGAGGAGATCTTGCAATGTCTCATGGCCGAAATGGATCGAATACCCCCCAAAACGAACATGGGGCCATCTTGGGTTTGTTACCTTTTGCAATATCATAGTTTATTTTATAAAAGTCTTTGTTGTAGGTTTAATTGATTATTTTATTTTATTTTTGTTGTGCAGGATCCAAACAAAGACACATGATCCAATGAAGCAGGGAATGGTGGTGTGGGTAAAGACTCATAGTGTTGTGGTGCAGAATTTTATTCTTGTTTTTGAATTTAGAAAAAATTTTATAAACATTATTGGTTGATATTGAATGAAGAATATAATGTGAAGTGATTTATTTCATTTTGTCCAGTGTGTTGTATTTATTTTTTATTCTTTATTTTTGTTTTTATTTTTTTTAAAGCTCCTTGGAAGCTCCTTGTTTTAGTTTTAGGCCATTTCGGGCCATTGCTAGTTTTAGGCCATTTCAGGCCATCGCTAGTTTTAGGCCATTTAAGGCCATCACTAGTTTTAGGCCATTTCATGCCATCATAGGGTGATGAAACAAAAAAATTGCCAGTTTTAGGCCTTAGTGGATTGTAGTGGTAGTTTAAGGCCATTCCAAGCCATCATGGGGTGATAAAGAAATTTTTTTCTAGTTTTAGGCCTTAGCGGGCCGTGGTGTTATGCAAACAATGGATGTAATGTGGACAATGTGAATAATGAGGAAGATGCTAGCATAAATAATGAATATAAAGCAAAGTAATGTGACCAGTGGACATATCGTTGATGCAACCAGTAATCATGATGGAAGCAGTGATGTAGTTATGCTAACATAAGCAGTGATCATCCTTGCAGCTGCCTCCTAACCCATCATGGGCTTGGTGATGTGTACAGCTGAGGGGCATTGTTATGATACTCATTTATGTCATTTTCTACTACCTAAAAGGGTCGCTCATCCCATGTTGCTACTTTGTTCGACCTAGTTTCAACTTGTTTAGGGGCTTTAGTTTAAATGGGGTTTTGGTCTTTAGAGATTTTAATCTCTAGTCCTTGCTCCATTCCTACATTATTTATGGCTTGGGGAGCCACTTCATCACCATGAATTATCACTTTCCCTCCTGCATAGGGCAAGTGAATCTCTTGGTGTATCAGAGAGGAAACAGCTCTTAATTAGGCTAACCACAATCTCCCTAGGATTAGTTTGAACCCAGGCATTTTCTCTATCACTATGAATACTACGCTTTTGGGGAACTAGTCCCCTACCACAAAGTTGATGTGCATAGTTCCTTTTACCTTCACACGCACTCTGTTAAATGATTTTAGGAAAGAATTCATCATGGGCTTGATTACCCTAAACCAAGCCTAATTTTTCCACTATGAAAAAGGATATGACATTAGTAGCATCCCTATCATCAACATGTACCCTTCAGATCTTGTACTGACTGACTTGAATTATGATGAACATGGGTGCTATTGTCACCTAACCCTTTTTAGGATCATCCTTAATGGACTCATCATGGAACGTTAGCTGAGATGGCCATAACTCCTTAGCTGTAGAGGGAAGCATGACAACGTGAATCACTTTCTCCTTTGCTAGCATGTTTTCGTCGACTAGTATAGATGTTAACATCTGAGCCATGGCCTCACGGTGTGCATTAGAAGTCATCACCAAGTCATACAAGCTAAAGGTTATGTTTTTCTATTTCAGAGTCTGTTTAACCTGGGTGAGGGCATTAAATAGATCCTACCTACCATCTTTCTTGTTACCCTTCTCCTCCTCCATTCATCCTAGAAGATGAATATCCTAAGGAGAGGGAGCTTTAGGTTGAGGATTTTTCTTTCTTGGACAGGGCAATGGCAATTGCTTCTATGCGTCATTATCAGTTGTTGATGATAAGGGGACTGCAGGCACTGAGGACAAGGGGGTAGGCTTTGGAAGACCTAAGGTGGTGTGTTCCTTGGCCATCTTATCCATCGAACACTCCTTCCTTTTTTTGAATGAGGGGGCTGTGGAGCTATTTTAGTTGATTGGCTCTATGAGGTAGGGGCAGTTGAATGTTTTGGCATCCTAATGACAAATGGTGCATATGGTGTTGGTGCTAGTGGTGGTGTGGATTTGAGCATGAAAGGTGTAGGGGCAGATGTATGAGGGAGAATTTTAAGGACATATGATTTTTGTGGCATCTTTTTGCTATTGTTGGTTTCACCATGCTACGTTGAGGCACACGAACCACGAATGGTTGTTGTGGTGGTCTTCGTTTACTATCAACACCAATCGTGTTGATGATATACCCCACATTGTTGGTGTTAAGGGGGTCCTTGTAAATGTGCATGGATTGGTTTTTAGGGCAAACAAGAGTACTTTCATCTAGGAAAAGCTTACGTCGATCAATCATGTGTTTAATGTCATCTTTCAATGCCAAGTAGTAGTCCATGTCATGACCATACAATTGATGGTAATCACAGAACCGTTCCAGTCTAAAATTCTTAGGAACTTGCGACTCATTGGATGTGTCCAAGGAGGGGTCCATAAGAAGTTCGCAATACCGCTTATGATGCTTAATCACCTTCTTTGACACCTGCTTGTGCTAAATATACCCAGCCCCCAACAGTTGCTTCAGGATTTTTGAAGGCTTAACAAGTAAAGGAGTGTACTTGGAGCGATCCTTGCACTCAAAGTTGGGTTTAGGCTAGGTTGATTCCTTTGGTGCTGATGTTGAAGGCTACATGGTGTTGCTTGAGCTAGATGTTGTTCTTGCAGTCACCTTTTTATTGTTGTTGTTGTTGGATTTGGCCTCATTTGCCACAACGACCACCATAGCTATTTTGGCCTTGCCCTTCTCCTTGTCCTTTTTGATATATGTGTTTTTGTATGCAACATAGGCCAGATCTTTACTAGCTTCAGCTGCATCTTGGATGCTCTTCGTGTGAGCAAAAGCTTGACTAAGGGAGCATGGGGCTAGGTAGTACAGTTTTGACTTAATGAAGTCATTTACTGATGCCTTAGAGATAGCCAGAAAATGGGCCTCCACGATAGGCTCATGGATTTCATTCAAGGTGGCGCTCCACCACTGTATGAACCTTTGCATAGATTCTAGTAGGTCTTGCTTGATGCTCATCAACTAATCCAGCATGACCTCTAGTTTCAAGTTATACTTGAAATAGGTCACGAATTGACTTAGTAGTTCCTCGAAAGTTGAGATGGAGGTGTGTGGGAGTGCGTGACACCAATCTAGAGCTTTTTTGTCAGAGACATGGAAAAGACGTGAATGATAGTGTGTGGTCACTATTGCAACAACAAAGATTTGGATATGAACGTTACTAGATGTGCATTGGGATCACCCTCCCCATTGTATTTTGTGAATTAGGGGAGTGGCATCCCATGGGGCAATGTGAGCATGGGGATGGCCGAGCTGATGGGGTCATCATGGTAGAAATCCATGACCTACACTGTGTTGGAACTGATGGCTTTGAGATGTTTAATCTCTTCAGTGAGTGTCTAGATAAGTTGGAACACTTGATCCTAACCTAGTAACATTGTAGATGACTGCTGGGTTGCATGAGCAGTTGTCATATGTGTCAATGGGGATTATGATGGAAGGGCAGTGGCCTGGCCCATGGGGGCACTGTTGGTGCTGCTCCTACAAATGGTGCTTCTTGGGCCATCCACCATCTAGTGGGTGATGCTGTTGGTGGGATGGCCACTAGTAGAGCCATGGGGTTGGTAATTTGCGTGACTGATGGGACGGACCACTACCCCGTGCTTGGTTTTATCACTTGCAGGACTCGGTACGCTTGGTGATAAACATGATGTGACATCTGGAAGGATTATGCAAGAGGAAGAGAAGTGGCTAGGGTCCACCACGTGGTTGGTGGGACGAGTGTAGATAATGGAATGGGAGTAGGAACTCCATGCAACTGGGATGTAGGCGTGGTTTTCATGTATGGCAACATAGCTATGACTAGTTCTTGGTACAATGATGGGACAAAGTGGAGAGGGAGAGTGCCTGGGAATGAAACTGAAGGGGCAATGTGGTGGTACACTAAGGGTATAGGATGATTGCCCATGGCTGACAAAAGTGTAGGTTGTGGTAGAGTCATGGTAATTACAAAAGGGGCAGAAGCAAAGAGTGGATTTGACTGGAAGATCGCGGTGGGAGGGATAACCACAAGGTAGGTGTGGCCACCCTCCTTGAAATGGCACTCCAACTCTTCCTATCCATCCTGGAATGTCTCATCATAATGGAACATTGTATCTCACTCCCTAGACTTACTGACTCATATCAGCTATTCCAAGATCCACGGATACGTGTCTGTCAAGTCGATGGTAATGTCAAGGGTAGGGATAAATTCCCTCCCATTCCAATGAAGGAACTTGAAGTTACTTTTTTCTTCAATTTATTGAAAATCCAAGGGTATATTTACCTAGATCTTTATGCATAGGAAGTCATAGTGCTCTCCGTCTTATGCCAAGCACTCAAGTAACATGTGTCAAGGCCTAAGAGACTGATGTGGCACCAGCACTGGGCTAAGCCAGCACTCGGCACCTATGGTGTTTTGTGCTGAGAGAGGAGCCTCAAGGTTCATGATGGGAATGGTAGTGGTTGTAGGAATCATTTTTTATGATTAAAAAGAAATTGCAAATGAGAAACATAGAAATCAATAAGCAATCGAAGGCTTTTCATCCTACCAGGTTTCAAAGGAATCGTTGTTGCAACCAGTCTGCACCACACGATGCATAGAAAACCACAAGGATGTTGCGTCTATGCTAGTAAGTGATGGGGTAAAGACAGTGTGCAGGACTACCCATAAGAAATAGAAAGGGCACCAAAAGGCCCTCCTTCTAGCACCAAAAATTGTAGTGACCAAAAACATTGGTGGCTAGAACACCAAGAGGTTGTTAGGCATACAGTTTAACCCTGGATCTGTGCGAGGGCTATGTTGGAGAGAAATGAATATGGGATGCCTGAACAATCTAGTTGATCAGATAGGGACTTAATAGGTATAACTTAACCTTTCATAAACATTTTTTTAGGAGTGGCATATGCAAGTAAAGCAATGATTGACAAACTCAAGATAATAAAAGTAGTGCAAAACACAATGATAGTAAACAAAGAATAAAAGAGGCTTGGGTAAGAAAATGCACTACCCCAAGAGGTTAATAGAATGATTATTAATTTTAATAGAGTATCAACCTAGAGTTTTTTGCATCCACTTCTCAAGTCCATCACTAAAAATACCAACAAGTGTAGGTGAATGAGAACAACCTTATTTCATACCAATATCATTATATAGTAAAACATTTTTATGGAAGTGGTGATATGTGATCTATATATATACCTCTTAGTAAAGACTTTGAATAGCAAATAACAGAGATGAATGACTACCTATGTCTTATAATTGCTTCCATAGCTTTCTTCAAATAATTGAATCATATATTTTAGAGAAATCCATAAAGAAAACAAAAATTCTTGTATTTTTCCCTTTTGCATAATCAATAAGATATTTCAATGTGATGAGGTGATTAATAGTAGAATGGTGATGTCTAAATCTAGCTTATGAAACTACTTAGAAATTATTTTCTTCTATATATTTACCAATCTTCACCTTAAGAATATATCCCAAAGCCTTAGCAAAACTATTGTTTATGACAATAAACTTGTAGTTATTTAAATTAGATTATTTTCCTTTTAAAATAGTAAAATACCTCTGTTAATGCACCATTCTTTATCTAAACTAGATTGGAGAGCATTGTTTAGATTCTTCAAATTGTTTGTTATACCAAAGATCCTCTTCAAGTTAGCATTTCTTAATATAGTCATGTTTCATTAGCTTTACTTTTGATGCCCTACATATTATTTGCATAGGAGATGAAAAGGTTGTTATTTTCTTTCTAATAGCCTACCAACTCATTCCTTGAAATAAATTGTGATAAAACTACAAAATATTAGAAAAATGAAATTTTAATTTTAAACTTTTCCTTGAATGAAGTAACTTCCAAAAATTTCTTGGTTCTTTCTTCGTCATGTGTAGAAGAGCAGTCTGCCTCTCTTTAATGAATTATCTCTTTTTGTTTCAAATCAAATTCTTATAAAGCTTGATAGCTATTAGAGAATTTTGCATTTTAAATTAACTTTAGCTAACACATATTCAAAATCAAACCAAAGCTAGGATTGTGCTGAGAGCCACTAAAACTTTTTCAAGTTTTACATCAAGATTCCAACACTTTTGAACTTCTTGAAAATCTAACTTGAATTTGTCCACTATCTTGTAAGAAGCTAGTTTTCTTTTTTCTCTAATATATTGTAAATTCAAAAAAAGTCTAAAATAAAGTGGCCAATCACCTCATCACATACCTCAAAATACTTAATACATGACAAACTCTCTATAGTGGTAATCAAAACATCAATAAATAAAGAATGTTGTGGTCTTGTGGATGTATAGTAACTTGTTGGTGCAATAATTGACCATAGGCATGGAATAGTTGAGGATTATAATTGTGGGCTTGATTCTTCTCATGATGCCATCAAATAAGATCAAGTTTTGACACAAAGATAGAATAAATGGTCAAAAGAATATTTAATGGAAGATTGCTTTGAGCTCAAATCCTCTATTCAAAAGCATAATTCATGATATCATTTCTAAAGAAAAGGATAACTTTTGTTTTTTGAAATAAATTATCATAACAAAAATGAGTTAGGGTTCAAGCTATAAAGTAATTGATAAGATGAGTTTCAATTAAGATTTTTGGAAAAAGGGCCTAAGAAAGAAATTGAAAATTTTAAATCTATAGAACAAGAGTTTTGAAGCTAAACATACCTTTCCAAGGATTTTTAATATGTAATTTAAAAAATCAGAAAGCTAGGGCTTTCAAGTAAAATGATTTGTTGTGCAAATTAATTCAATTGGGCATCAAGAGTAGAGCTTCTAGATTAGTTAAGGCTTGAATTCATATTTTCCTAGCTGTAAGTAAGTTGAGCACATCAAAAATGGAATAACAGGACTTAAGAATTAGTTTCATGGAAATGGTATTACGATCCTTACTTTAATAGAAAAATAGCTCAATTTAAGAAAAAAGAGAGTGTGTGGGTGGGTGGGGGGAAGGGAGGGTTTGTGTAGGTTGGGGGATGCAGGGGAGGGCAGAGTGTGGTTTTATCACAATAAGCTCATAGAGAAAAAACCTTTGTTTAGTGACAAATGAGGAAAAGTGTCTTTACTAAATTAAGCTATATGAATGTAGAGGTTGTTCATAGAAGCAAAATTGGTTCTACAAAGAAAATATTTGATCAATTCTACCACATAAGCATAATGATAAGTTTGTAGAGCTAAGTTTGGAATCCATAAAATAGCACAAGAATAGCTCTAAGGTTTAGTGCATTAAAGTAGCTTTACAAAGTGGTCGTATGGCCACATAAATGGTTATATTATGTTAGCTCATAGAGTTGAAATTTAGCTCTATAATTAACTCTTTTATATAGGTAACATCTTATGTGAAAAATAGACTTTACAAAATGGTTCTATGAGCCATGTCATCATTTGGTCATGGAGAATAAAAAAAACTTGTACATAGAACAAAATGTCTACTTCGCAAAAAAGCTTATGTTCAATTCTTCCACATCAACTTCATTAATGTGAGTCATAAATCTTAAAAGTTTCACTGAATCTTGTTCCTTCACGAGGATGTTCATAGAGTTTTAAATGATTCTACGAAATGACTCTACCATGTAAGCTCTTCAATTGGCATGTGTTCATAGAACCAAAATATGGATCTTTAAAGAAAAGCTAGAATTAATTCTATGAGACATGTCCACCATGCATATTAACATCTTCACATTAGCTCTTGAAGAGGCTTGTAGAATTAAGGAAATTGGTTTGGGAAGAAAGCTTCAAAATGACCTTGCCATATCAACATAAATAGGTAGCTCATAAAATCAAAGATTAGATCTACAAAATAGTTATGCTATGTTGGTTTGTTATGTAGCATTAGATTCATAGAGCTAAAGAGAGGTTCTATAAAAATAACTCTTTTACATCAACTAATGTCATGTTAGCATCTTCATGTAAAGCTAGTTTAGTAAAGCCATATTTCTATTCTATGAACAAATCCTTTCATGTCAACTTTAGCTACATAAACTTCAACCACATCAATTTCTAAGAAGGCCTTGTTCATACCACCCAAAATGGATTCTATGAGATAGCTCTATGAGTGAGGTTCATAGAAGAAAAATTGATTCTACAAGAAGAAGTGCAAGAAGTTCTACAAGCCACATCATTACCCAATGTGAGAGCTTGAAATTAAACATTCTTTAGCTCTATCAAGTAAAACTTGAGGAAAGAAGCAGTGTTCGTAGAGCCAAATTTTAGCTTTACTAAGTAACCCTACTTTGATTTGTTCACAATTGGCATTGGAAAATGGATGTTATTCATAGAGTAAAAATATGATTCTATGAAGTACCTATAAAATGAACTTTTCCATGTTAGCATATGCCATAAAAGCTAGTTTATAGAGTTAGTTCATAAAGTTAAATTTCCATTCTATAAGAAAGCACTACCATGACAACATTTTCCATGTCCACATACACTATGTCAACTTTTGATAAAAGGCTAGTTGATAGAACCACATTTCCATTCTATGAACAAACTATTCCATGTTAGCATCCACCACACTAGCTTCTGCCATGTTAGCACCTACCACATTAGATTCTACCACATTAGCTACTGAGAGGCTACTTCATAAAATCAAAAAGTAATTCTACAAAATAGCTCTATGAGTAATAAGCCCAAATCCATAGCCATATTTCCATTTTTGCAATGTAAGCTACTTTCTTAAAGAATATCTATAGAACCAAGATTTTATTCTACAAAAGAAATCTAGAATAGTCTTATGGGCATGTCATTGTTTTTTCATGTCAGCATGTAGATGAAAGCTTGTAGAATCGAAAATTAGCTTTACAAGACAATTCTACTCAATTACTTTACAACATCAAAAGAAAGATAGTAGAATTAGATACGAATACAACACATGGATCCCATTTAAGGAATGTTTATAGAGAAAAAAATTGATGCTACAAATAGAGGTTGAAATTAATTCTAGTCATAGTAAAGTCTTTGTAGAGTGAAACTATGACTCTTCAAAATAGTTCTAAAAAAATGGCTCTACCATATCAACTCTATCCATAGAAGTAAAAGAGTGAATCTTACAAGATACACCACCATTAACCCTGCCATGAGAGCATTAAGAAAGAGTCGATGTTAGTAGAGGTGAAATTTAGCTCTTCAATACAAGCATAAAATAGTCCTATCACATAAGTAAATGGAAATGCTTCTTCTACATTGGTGTTTCTTTAAATGAGTATGTAAAGATAACATGTGGCTTTATAGAAGGTTCCATAAGTAGATTTTAGGTCTCGACACCACATCAACATGTAGAGAAAGCTTTGTAAAGGAAAACACTAGCTCTACAAATGGACCTTAAAATAGCTAAGCCATGTTAGTGCCTTCCATATCAGTCTATAGAACCAACATATGAAGTGAAATTTAGCTCTACGAATAAGTGCAAAAATGACTCTTCTATGGTATCTCATTCCAAGAGCAAGTTTGTAGAGCACAAAAAAAATCTACACATTAGCTCTAAAATGCTTCTAAAAGCCACATTAGATCTAGGGCCCGCTGAGAAATGCACGAGTGCACATTAATCTAGCTCAATAAAAGGGGTAGTAGAAATCATATTAGCTTCTCTCATAAAACAAGCTCAAAGTTGGAAAGAAGCTGCTTAAACTAATATTTAAATCCCTTAAGTGTTAAATGAGGTAGCTTAAATAAGATTTGAGCTTGCAAAAAGTAAGTTATGCATCATACTTCAAACAAGTGAATTTAAGAGAGAAGCTATAATATTATAGAATGAGATTTGGGCATATTTTGAATATGCAACTATTAACATCCAGAGCTAAAGACTAAAGTAGAATTGATAGATAAAATAGAGCAAAATGTAGAGTCATCATTAACAACACAAGGAAGCTTCAAGTTCTAGGAAAAATAACCAGCATGTCATACAAAGAGAAGGAAGAAGCTCCTAAAAAATTTCAAGATGTTGCAATCTTCATCTTCTTAGAGTATTTACAGCAATATAATCTAAATATTTACTAACTCCATTAGTGGATTGATGTTGTGCACATAGACCTGAATGTGGAAGAAACTAACTTATTTGATTTTCATGAAGATCATAAACTGATAGAGAAGTTTGGATTTCAGACAACAAAATCATTGGAACAATTATGAGAGACTTATGAGAAGATATAGCTACAAAAGCTAGGTTTCATACCTAGGAGAAACCTAATTTGAGATGTCCTAAATCGGTTGATATCAAAGACATTTTATGAAAGGGATAAGTTATGATTCAAAGGAAACACTGAGCACTTCATTGACATTAGTATTAAGGTAGCATATGAGTTTTACTAATTGATTGGACAAGATATTACAAATATTGAAGCTCACTAGTATAATGATGAAGTACTTAGTAGAATATTTTAAAACCACCCAAAGTTGGGATAAGTCATCAAACTACCTTCAACTAGCTTGACGAAAGCATGGGGATATCAAAATGATATTCCAAAGGCTTTAGAGATCATGTTTTCAAATCAAATTTTCATTTTTGCATTAAATTTTTACTTCAATTGTAAAATAAATACTATTTTAGATTTACATGTTTTGGCCTAGGTAACTCTAGAGAATAATAAATCTTTCTTTTGTGTCCAATTCATGAAGATTGCCCTCCAAAAGAGTTTTTTCAAGATTGAGGGGCAAGAAGTCCACCTAAGCCTTATCTTATTTTTATTGGATTGCATATTAAGTGAGGTTTCAAAGGCTAAGAGAACAATTGCAATTTTCATAGGATATTCTTTGTAGAGAAGAGCTCAACCAAAAGATCCTTACTACAACTTATTTCTAGTTATCTACCAGAGGAGCTAATTTTTAGGCTTTAGAGTTTTTAGGAGTAATGACCCAGTTAGAGAAAAGAGTAGTTGCAATATGTTCTGAGCTAGTGTAGGCCAGTGAAGATAAATCTCTAGATTACTCTCATCTTGCCCTTTTGAGCTTTAAGAAAATAATTACTTAGATAAGGTATGACAAGAAATGGATGAAAGAAATAAGAGAAGAAATTACAACGATGAGAGAGAAGCAAGCCATATTCACACATATTGAGGAAAGGAGTCTATGATTATATAAAATAGATACAAATAAAAGAAAGCAATTGCTCAAATATAAACAAATCTTTCTTGACTTAATCATGATGGTTATTACAGGTATCATGCATGAAACCACTCAAAAGAAGTTAGAGTTTGAATGGCCTTGTTTTGGTGTAGGAGCTTCTCTAGTTGAAATAAATGACTTAATAATTGCATCAAGTTTTGAAAAGAGTAGTGCTGAAGAAATGATTAGGAAGCTTGATAGCTTTGATCTAGATTCAATAAATTAGGCTATCAATACTCCCATTAATCATGAAAAACTATCAGAATAGCTAGCTATAGAGGGGTTCCAAGTGAAATGAATGGAGAAGATCTACTAGGAAGCTGAATAGTTAGCTAAGAGACTCTAATTATATGAGGAAAATGTGAGGAGATTGTAGTTTCAATTCTATAACTGTTGTAATTTCCTGAAGCTAATATAAAACCTTAGAGCAATTTAGTTTGATGGAGGGATCTAGTTGGGATTTTTTTGGGCTAGGAATTTTGGAAGAATAAACTTGTAAAGACTTCTTTTTAATGGAATTTTATGTAGGTTTTATCCATATCTTTCAATTTTAATCTCTTAGCTCATTATTTTTAGTCCATTAGCTTTTTCTTATTTCATCTAGCATTAGTATTGCGTAGTTACATATGAATGGATTGCTAGTTTTGAAATAAGCTATTTTATCTATGAAGTAGAGGTTTAGCTTATTTTTATTATTTTGATTGGATGAGATAGCTCCAAAAAGTGTTAGTCCTTAATGAGTTTAGTATAGAAACATTATCATCTTTGTTTGGTTTTAATCTTTCTAAATAATTCTATTTTTCTTAGTTTCTCGCTCTCTTTTGCAAAGCTTTTGTGATCTCTCGGTAGGAAGTTAGTTAACAGATAGCTTAAAATTTAAGATTGGCTTTTCCTATAAAATTGTCCATTTACTATATGTATATGTTGCAATATTCAATCATAGATTTATAGGGGAGTTGTTCAATTTCTTTCTTTATGTTAAGAGATAGCTAAGAGGGATAGATAATTAAGACAATAATTCCTTACATCAACTTTCTTTTCTCTTAATATATTTTCATTGTTATTTAAAATTAGTCATATTAGCTCATTTACCAATAAAGGCTATTTGGAGGCATCTGTGCCTTGGTGGTACCAAAGACTAGCAATCATCTTCAGTGAGTTTAATCTATTATCCTATGGTAGAATCATCCGCAATTATACCACAATCACTCTTTAGCTAATGTTAGAAGAAAGGCTAACCTTGTTAGTACATCTCTTACTTTTGGCTTTAGAAGTAGGCTATGAAACACCTCAATGAAAATTCATTCATATTACAAACAAAAGCATGATAGCCAAAATTTGTATTGTAACTTGATGGGAATTTGAAGGTAGAAATAATTGCCTTATTTTCCTATTAAAATTTTTACATTGTGGCCTTGTTTTGAAATATTTTAAGCATTTTTTATGCATAAAAGGAGAGGTTTGAATCCCACATGTTGTGAATACCATTTATATTAGTGTGTGAAGGCCAAAATGCTTCATACACTACAAATAATTGGCCCTTTTGTTCCACACAATGTACATTCTAGACTCACATGCTGTGGTAGCATGTGGAACTAAACTTGCCCACAGGTTACAGTTTGGGCCNATGGTAGCATGTGGAACTAAACTTGCCCACAGGTTACAGTTTGGGCCATGAAAATTTCCCAAATATACTAGTAAATTTGGCAACAAAATCCAAATATGCTAGTGGGTTACATGTTGAAATTTGGACCATGAAAATAGACTCCATATTTTACTAAAACATGGTGGGAAAAGGCAAAAACATTGGTAACCCATATGCTACATTTCGTGGGCATGAAAATGATCCAAAAATACATTGTAATGTTCTAGAGAGTGTATGGAATTGTAATAGACATAGGAACAATGAATCCAAGCATATAAATGCTAGATTCATCATAGTTTTTAGGATTTTTTTGGAACAAACTTTTTGCACAGATCTTCTCAACACACAAAGAATAGTGTTTTTTTTTATAAAAAGAGGGACTTGTTTTTGGAAAGAATGAAGAAACTATTGTAGATTTTTGAGGCCTTTCATAGTATTTTCAATGCAAATCAAGTAGATATACAAGTGTAGTTAAGTGCAAAACACAACCTACCTTTTGCATCAGTATCAACTGATATTTTTGTATTTTTAGGTTTTTAAAATCCATCAATTTGTGCTCTCTAAAATTATTTTGTTTACAGTATTTTTACATTATTTCATACAAAGTTTTCCTATTTTTTTTGGCCATATTTTTCACACATCTTATGCATATTTCTCCATTCTTAGTAAAAGATTTTCTAAGTCCTTGGATAATTGGCTAGACCATCTAAGGTGCTCCTCATCATTTTTGAGGCCCATAGATCCTAGAGTTAAATTGTTTTACATGGAAATTTTTGGTTCTTCCAAGGTTGATTTTTCTGTCTCTATAGTTTCTTAATGAAACAACTCAAGGAAAATTCATATTGCAAACAAAATCATGATAGCCAAAATTTGTGTTGTGACTTGATAGGAACTCAAAGGCAGAAATAATTGCCTTGTTTTTCCATAAAAAAGCCTATCTTGTGAACTTGTTTTGGCAAATTTTAGGCAATTTTAATGTGTAAAAAGTAAGGTTTGCAGCCCACACACTATGAATACCATTTATATCAACATGTGTAGGTCAAAATGCTTCATACATTGCAAATAATTGGTCTTTTTATCCCACACATTGTAGATTCTAGTCCCACATGTGATGGCAGCATGTGGGCCAACATGTGGAACTAAACTTGCCCACAAGATGTAGTTGCCATGAAAATAGTCCAAATATGCTGGAGAATTTTGCATAAAAGCCAAAAACACTAGTGGCTGACACATTGAAACTTGGGCCATGAAAATAAGCTTCATACCCTTCCAAAACATGATGGGAAAAAATAAAAAATGTTGGTAACTCATATGCTACAATTTTTGACCATGAAAATGACCAAAAAACACTTTGTAATGTTCCAAAGAGTGTATGAAACTATAACAAACATAGGAACATCGAATTCCAAGCCTATAAATGTCAGATTCATCATATTTTAAAAGATCTTTTAAGAACAAACTTTTTGGGAAGTTCTTCTCAACACATAGAGAAGAGCATTTTTTTGGTAAAAAGAGAGACCCTTTTCAACAAAGAACAGAGGAATTATTATAGATTTTTCCAGCCTTTCATAGACTTTGTATGTAAATCAAGTGAACAGGCAATTGCAATTAAGTGCAAAACACAACCTACCTTCTCTTGCATTAGTATTAAGAGATATTTTTTTATTTTTAGGTTTTTAAAACCCATCAATCTTTACTCTTTAAACTTATTTTGTTTATAGTATTTTTACATTATTTGATACAAAGTTTTATAGTTTTTTTGGCAATATTTTTCATATATTTTATGCATATTTCTCCATTCCCTATAACAGATTTCTTAAGTCCTTAAATGATTAGCTAAACCATTTAAGGTGCTCTATATTCTTTTCTATGCATATGGATCCTAGAGTTAAACTATTTTGCATGGAAATGTTTGGTTCTTCAAGCATGGACTTTTTCTGTCTCTATAATTTCTAGTGCTAGGAGGGCCTCCGCCAAACTTTATTGCTAAAAACCTATTGCAAAAAATTCCCTGCCTATTTTTAACTTAGTTAGTGAGCTTATTGGGATAATCAAAATTTATTTTTGTTTTTACAAAAACCTAGCATGTGGCCTCATAGCTAGTTTTACTTAAGATAGACTTTTACTATTAATTTTTTAGTTGCAATGTGTAGCGCTACCCTTATTCCCTGCACTTTGCAATGAGAAAAATAAGTTTTTGTGGTTATAGTACATAGTGCTACCATAGCCTCCTGCATTACCTTTATAGTTGTACTACATAAAACCATCTTTGTTTCTAGTATTTTTAGTTTGCATATTTTTTAGCTTTTTTCCTTTAATACACTAAAGCTAGTTTGCATATGTCCAAATATGCTTTAAAAACTTAAAATAAGATTTTAAAAATTCATTTTTAAAATTTCATTGTGTGATTTTCTTTTGTTTATTCTAATGTTTTAAAGTCAGTTTACTCCATATGTTGTACTTTCATAAGCTATAGCCTTATAGGCGACAAACTTTACTTGCTATAACTTCATAAGCTATAGCCTTATAGGCTACAACTTTTACATGCTATAGTTTCACACACTATAGCTTCATATGCTATAGCTCTACAAGCTATAGCTACACAAAGTATAACTTTACACACTATAAGCTAGAGCTTTCTTAAAATGTCAAAAACCTTAGAGAACATTTATCGTATCTAACCAATTAATTGATTTCATATGTTTTATGCATTTTATTTCAACGATTCTACCACACAACATAGTTTTCATGGCCATGAATGAGAAATCTACTCACATATATGACCTTAAGGACCCAATTGTAATGGACCATAGGTAGTTCCTGATGTAGTTAGGACTTGATCTAGTTCAAATAAACTTTGACAAGCAATACTATAACTTCACATGCACGAAAATCCAAGTAGGTATGCGCATCCCATGCAAAGAGTTTGACTATAAGCATCAATACAAGTTGATCTACAAGAATGGAAGGTAATATATCCCTTCACCATACAACCACATTGAATTATCTAAATTTTACATGTACTTGTTAGCATAGTTTGTAAGTATAGATGAGGATGGTGAAATGAGTAAAAAGGCTAGTTTAGGATCTCAAATAGAGGATCAAGATGAGTTTATAGCTGATTATAAGTCAAATATGCTCATAGGGGACCTTTCCAATGATCTATCCCAAAGGTGGCTATGTTTACTCTATGCCTTTCATTTTAGCAGTGAACCAAATTCCCTCTATGACCTCTATGAATCCAAGCTCTTAACCTATTTCCTTGTTCACTTCATTATTCATCTTAGAACCCTTTGCTACTATGCCTCAACACCTACTAGTAATTTCCTCCATGCCCAACCTTTTACAATGTTGGTTGATCCTTCTGTCAAAATGTAAATTCCATGTGTATTACATAATACATTTTTTCCTAATAAACACTTTATTTCTTATGCCCTAGTGAAAACATCATTTCCCATGTTTAACCCTCCTACAATAGTAGTTACAAGACCTTTCTAATCTATATCATTGTCCATTTCATAATCAATAATTATTCAACAACCACAAGTGCATCCCTCAGGAGCTCTACAAGGTCTAGATCAAGCTTTCCAACTAATCCAAGACCTTATTGAGAAGCTACAAAATCTAGAGGCTAGTGAAACACAAATGGTAAAGGTCATGGACTTCTACTAGGATGATCCCATAATTCAAGTAGTTTCTTAAATAAACTTGCTGATAGACATTGAAACACCCCAAAATTTCAAGGCATCCTTGCTTCATCAAGCCGTCACAATTCAGGCAGCGTCATGGCAGTTCATCAGGAGATGGATGTTCTAGGATTTAGGCTGTTCAGTTTGGAAAATTTTTTAGTTGGGTAATTTGTCCAGCTGAGAGCCTACATAGAAGTAATGCGGAGAGTTGTTGGTAGTGCTCAAAATGTGCAAAATAGTTTGGCAACTTTTCTAGTCAAGGAGTTTGCTACGCTACGCTATATAGCATAGTAAGCTTCGGGAGGCAGTTGTTCAAATAGTCAACTGTAAATTGTTGCAAGAAACGATGCTATGCTATGCCATGCTACACAGCGTAGCACAACGTAGTGAGAGCAAGACAAAAAGGCTCAGCTTACTTGGTGATTTCCAATCACACTAAGTTAGCCCCTTTGGCCTTTGAAAAAGTTGCTTCACTCAACTCCAAGTTCTTTAGCAATGGCTCCTTCACCAGAAAGTGGCAAACTTAGCAAAAAGTAGGCCATGTCAGTTACTATGCTATGCTACACTACATAGCATAGTGTAGCATAGCAACTCTGTGGAAATAATGAAAGGCATCTCAAAGGGCAGGATTAGCAAGATCGCATGATTCGCAGTGCAAAGGGAAAAGTTTACAGATTGGCAATGTTTTCACGACTAAGGCCAGCTGCTATGCTACGCTATGCTATGTAGCATAGTATAGTATAGCAAATATGCAATAAGTAGTTAGCGCTCTTGAAAGGTTTCTAGCACATGCAGCAGGATGTGATGCAAGTTTTTGCTTCAAATTGGTGGCTACACTATGCTATGTAGCATAGCATAGCATGGCGTAATAGGTTGCTACGCTATGCCCACATGCTATGCTACAAATCATGAAATGGCATAGTAGATAGTTACACCACATCAATGCACTTCATCTAATTGCACCATTAGCACACATCTCCAAGCTCTGACAGTGCAATTACAACATGGCACGTTCGCAATTATAGCATGGAAGGCTTGTCCAACAGACATGCATGTCCAACAGTCATGCACAACTATGTAGCATAGAAAGGTCAACACAGGCCCAAGACACATGGCATCCAAACTACATCTTTCGCATGACCTTGGCCCTATAAATACCCCAATGAGTGATGATTAAAAGATCCTTTTGGGCATCTTTCAATCTTGGGGTCAGTTGGCTACTCCCTTGGCTAGAAAGTAAGAAAAAAGTTAGCATTGTATTCTTGAGCATTGCAAAAACCTTGTTTGATACTGTAAATAGTTGACATTCTAGTTTGGCATTTTGTTTTGCTCTTTCCTACTATCTTCAGAGCATTCTTCATTGTTCACTCCTGAGTTTGCATTCAAGTATACAGTTGTCTTACTCTAAACATCTTGGTTACTCTTGGGATCTCTGCGCCCCTCAGCACCGTGCAACCAATTGTATCCACCTTGAACGAGTGAAGTCACATTCTTGAAACGGTGCATTTTTCTAACCAAAATTTACTTTGTTTTCTTGCTTATTATTGCATTTTTACATCTTTTTTCTGTCTCTTTTGCATTTAAAGTTACCATTTTATGCTAGCAGTCTCTTTTTCAAATTATCTATTTTTGAAAGGTTATATTAACACCAACTAAGTCCCTATTTGATTGACCAAACCATTTAAGGCACCTCATTTCTATTTTTCTAGCATGGCCCTCGCATGGATTCGGGGTTAAGACTGTCACAATCAATGACCTCTTGGTGTTTTTCAGCCATCGACATTTTTTGTCTCAACAGTTTTCTGGGGCTAGAATAAGGGCCTTTTGGTGCCCTTTCCATGTGTCATGGTAGTCCTATAAGCCTTTCGTACCCTGATATGCGTTAGCGTACTTGAAACCCATTTGTGGTTGTTTATGCATCGTGCGGTGCAGATCGGTCGCTTCGACGGTTCCTCGGGAACCCTGTGGGACATAAAGCCTTCGATCACCAGTTGACTTGCCTATTTTATGGTAGTCTTGCACATGTTCTATACCCTATCGTGCACTAGTGTATATGTGACATCCTTTTGCAGTTTTTTACACATTGTGTAGTACAGATCGGTTGCTCCGATTATTCCTTTGGAATCCAGCAAGACATAAAGCCTTTTTGATTGCTTTATGATTTCCTTGCTTTTTGCATTTGCAAAGTTGTCTAGTTTCATAACCATGGATTTCTCGAGCACCATTGATAACACCTTCAATGTCGAGGTTCCCATCACGGTTCAAGGCATCATCAGTGCCGAACAGCCACTCAACCTGATGCTGGAAACATGTTAATCCCTTAGGATTCAAAACTAGGGACCTAAGGGCTTGGCCCAGCAACATGAACACTACAACTTCCTCTGTGCAAAGGTGCAAGAAAACTTGCCCTTGGATGTGCAAAAACTCGAAGACAAGTGTAGCTTTGATTTTGCTTACTGCGACGAGAAGGAAATTTTTCCCACTCCCGGTGCTTCCATCGCTTTGACAGAAACAAACCAATGGCATCTAGACTAACTAATCCAGTTGGCTAGACTTAGGGAGCAACAGGATATGGCGTGTATCCATGAGGACACCTTCCAATATGGATTGGAGGAACTCGATTCCCAATCTGACGGGAGAGGTCAAACCAATCCCGCTACCATCCCTAACCCATTATCTATCGCCGCTCCCATCATGATCACGCCTACATTTTTGTAGCCCACAATCACATCTGCAATGGGTAGCCACGTCAACCCCTCGGTGTATCAATGCCCTTTTTTGCCTATTTCACCTTTTTTGTTTGGAGCCACTATTCCTTTGCAAACCATTCATCAATCCATCCTTGTAGTGCATCACATGCCAATCACGGCTACCCTACCACATGTGCACACCATATCGGCTTTGCAGTCATACGCAGCTTTTGCTTCCATTCCTGCATTTATGTTTGTCCCACGATCAGTAGTGGGCCTAGGCCCATCAACGTGGTGGACCCCATTCTCTATTCCCCTTGCTACACTACCATTATAGGTGTCTTACCACATTCCCCAAGAGGCCTACTGAACCGCACAGACGGTACAACTTGGCACTGAAATATGGTTATTTCCACCTCACATAGAAGTTGCCCATTCTATGGTGCAACCTATAGTTGTTGTCTCAACAACACCGCCTTCCAGGTGATGGACAGTGTAAGGAGCATCCTTCACAAGGGCTACCCCAATGGTACCGTTGATGGGTCATGGTGCTACCCCTTCCACCCCATAGATGGGAGCTACCTCAGCAATTCCCTAGCCATCCACATCATCCCAGGGTCTAGACCAAGCGTTCCAGCTCATCTAGACCCTCACTGAGGAAATAAAACACCTTAAGGCTATCAGGTCTAACACGGTACAAGTCATGGACTTTTACCAGGATGACCCCATCATCCCTACCATCCCTACACTGACGTTTCCCCCAGGGATGTCCCTCCCACATTTCACGAAATACAATAGGGAGGGAGATCCCAACACACATCTTGTTACCTTTACGTCTGAATCCCTTCTTTTGCAATAATGGCTGCACATGATCATCCATGTCTTTGCTATGTCCTTAGCCAAAAAATCTTTGGACTGGTACCCCACGCTGCCACGATCATTTAGAGGAGCTTCTGACCCAATTCGTGATGTGCTTCAAGTATAACTTAAAGCCAAAAATCACACTGGATTAGTTTATGAGTGTGAAGTAGGATCCTCTAGAGCTAGTCCAAAAGTTCATTTAGCGTTGGAGTGCAACCCTTAACGAAATTTGTGAGCCCATCCTAGAGGCCAACTTGCTGGCCATCTTTAAGGGTGTGGTAAATGACTTCATCGAGTCTAAGTTGTACTACCTCACCCCTTGCATTCTTAGTCAAGCCTTTATAGGATGCAGCTAAGGCGAGCAAAGATCTGGCCTATATTTCCTAAAAAAGCACCTTCACAAAGAAGAATAAGGGTAAGGCCCCAATAGCCACAGTGGCTGCTATAGCGACCAAAGTCAAGCCTAAGCCTCATAACAACGGTAACAAGAACAATAAGAAACCGGCCGCACCCACAGCTAATCCTGCACCCAAGCAGGGCCATGCACCGCAGGCTGTCATACCTGCACCTGAGACATCTGCACAACCCAAACCAAACTTTGAGCGTAAAGATTGCTCAAAGTATACCTCGCTTCCTCTCAGGCCTTTAGAACTTTTGAAGTAGTTACTGGCAGCGGGGCACATCCAACACAAGAAAATGTCGAAAGAGGAAGTTAGGAGACATCAGCATTACTGCGAGCTCATTAGGAACCCCTCTTTGGCATTGCCCAATGAGCCTCTAGTTCCTAAGGGCTTTAGGCTTGATAGGTTTTGTAACTACCACCAACAATGTAGTCACAATAGAGACTACTCTCTGGCATTGTAGGATGACATCCAAAGGATGATTGATCAGGGAAAACTGGTGTTGGATGAAAGCAACCCAATATGTCCTAAGAATCAATCTCTGCACATCTACATAGACCTCCTCAATGCCAACAATGCCAATTATGTTATCAACACCATTGACATTGACAACGATCCTAGGTTGCCCTAGCCACCATTTGTGGTCCGCGTGTCTCAATGTAGCACACTAACACCATGAGCAGCTGGCCGAAGCTTGTAACAGCTATTTGTCTTGAGGGTCCCTCCTCTGGCATTCATCCCCATGCCACCTGTTAGCAAAACCACACCATCCTGCCCGTTAACATCGTTAGCTTTGTTTGTCATCAGGGGGCCAACTCCTTCAACAGCCCCCATCCCATGCAAGGCAACTGAACAACCTTCTCATCTTAAAAAATGAGAAGTGTGTTTCACAGGTGAGATGTTGAAGGGAAGTACTGCTCCAAGTACTTCCAAGCCTACCTCTTTGCCCCCTTCATCTACACCCTCTTCACCAAAGAGGGACATTGCTACAACCACACAGTCCATGATGCCCTACCAAGAAGGGTCTAAACCCAGATCCAAAACCACCCCTCCTTGGGAAATTCATCTCCTGGGATGAATAGAAGAGGAAAAAGGTGGTAAACAGAGGGATGGCCAAGACCTTCTGGATGCCCTCTCTCAGGTCAAACAAGCTCTGAAGCAAAAGAACATTACATTGAGATTGTATGACCTAATCATGACATTTGTACCACACTGTGAGGCTCTGATCGGCATGTTGATGGCAATTCTAGTCAATGAAGACATGCCTGTGGAAGAGGAAGCGATCCACTCGGTCATGCCGCCCTCTGCACCTACAGAGCTAGAACTGTCCCAACTAAATTTCTGTGATGATTCCATTAGGAAAGATCCCAAAAAGGGTCAGGTGACTACAACACCCCTATTCATCATAATTCGAGTCGGCCAACACTGGATCTAAAGGGTACACATTGATGATGGGGCTGCCATGAATGTCATCCCCTTCCCTATTATGGACAAGTTAGGCTTGGTCAACTAGATCAAACCCACAGCAACATCATGCCTAAGGTTGTTTAATGGGGCCTGGGTCATGGTGAAGGGCATGGTCCACATAGACTTGGTGGCAGGGGACTAGTTCCCCACGAGTGCAACATTCATTGTGGTTGAAGAGATGCATGGGTTTAACCTAATCTTGGGGAGATCATGGTTAGCACAACTTAGGGCTGTCTCTTCACCCATTCACCAGGAGATCCACCTACCATATGTAGGCAGGGAGGTGGTGATCCATGGTGTTGAGGCAATAATGCAAGCAATCAATAACATGAACATGGAGTAGGGCTCATAGGTTATAACCCCTAAGAATGAAGTGCCTGTCATAATACACGTTAACTATCCAGCGAAAGACTCAGCTCAACAAGCTGGTTCTCAAACCAAAAATGCGTGGGCAGAGTTTCCCTTCCAAGCAGGGGACAACGATATAGATGAAGGCCCTGGAAAAGCACCTCATCCTTACATTCTGCTCAATCCACGATGGGTCAAGAAGCAGCTACGCATAGCGCAGCAACCCCTCTACTTCCTACCCAGTTACAATCCCTTGCACATTCACCACCTTTTTGCTTTGCACCCATGTTAGTTAGCAGTTAGCTATTCCCTAAATTGTTAACGTATCATCTCTTTAGCATCCAATAGCCCGCAACAGCCTAAAACTATGCTACGCAATAGCCCGCAATGGCCTAAAACTATGCTACGTAATGGCCCGAAATGGCCTAAAACTAGCAGTGGCTAGAAATAGCCTAAAACTAGTAATGGCTCGATATGGCCTAAAACTATGTTATGTCATGGCCCGAGATAGCCTAAAACTAGTAATGGCCCATAATGGCCTAAAACTAGCGATGGTCCGAAATGGCCTAAAACTATGCTCACCCTTTGTTGCTATGCTACGACCTGAAATGGCCTAAAACTAGCAATGGCCCGAAATGGCCTAAAATTAGCAGAGGCCCGAGATGGCCTAAAACTAGCAACAACCTGCAATGGCCTAAACCTATGCTAGGAAATGGCTTGAAATGGCCTAAAACTAGCAGGGGCCCGAGATGGCCTAAAACTAGTGATGGGCTGCAATGGCCTAAAACTATGCTACACAATGGCCCAAAATGGCCTAAAACTAGCAACGGTCTAGGAAGACCTTAAACTAGTAGTCTTAGCGTAGTGGCAACTTTAGCAGTCTAGAAAGACCTTAAAATAGTAATCTTAGCATAGTTACAACTCTAACGGTCCGGGAAGATCTTAAACTAGCAATCTTAGTATAGCTTCGGCTTTAGCAGTCCAAAAAGACCTTAAACTAGCATTCCTAGCATAGCATTTCATTCTAGTTAATGGTCCGAAAAGACCTTAAACTAGTAGTCTTAATCCGTTACACGTGCACAGTCTGCAATGATGTTAAACTAGTGGTTTCATGTTTTCATGTCAACAAATTTACATTTATAACAGTTTTAGGTTTTCACATTAGCAGTTTTACATTTTTACATTTCCTCTTTTAGCAGTTTTTCATCTCCATGCCTTAGCGGTCTGTGATGACTTTAAACTAGCAAATTTTAATGTTTATATCACACTCCTCTAGCTACATCTCATCATTGTTTTGCAAGTTGTCATTATACATGATTACTGAAAATAGGTGCCTCTTAACTAGACTCTCATTTCATCTTGGCAGGTTGAGAAAAAAATGGAAATCCATCATGATCTCTCCATGCCTTTAGCTTTAGTGGGTCCACATGGCAAGCTCGTAAGACAATTAAACCCAGACCAAATTGACTGGGAATCAACCACAACTAGCATCATAGCGTCCTTAGAAACACCCCCAGACTAGCCTAAACATCTAGTCTAAACACTAGATTTAGAGGTCGAGGATGTAACTGAGGACCTTCTCATCGAGACGCCTATGACCACATCCAAGGGGGAAGTAAAAACATTAAAACTTAGTTCCCTCTTAGATGCACAAACACACAACGATGTAGTCAAAATTCTGCAAGACAACATTAAAATCTTCTCATGGTCATACGGAGACATGCTGAGTTTAGATTCGAGGTTTATATAGCACAACATCATCCTAGACCCATGCATGAAGGTAGTTAAGTAGAAAGCTCGTAAGGTTAAACCAGAAATTGCACTAGCCGTAAGGAATGAAATCACCAAGCTATACCAAGCTGGTTTCATCCATGTAGTTGATTATTTGGAATGGGTGTCCAACATTGTTGTGGTTTCTAAGAAAACATGAGAAATACAAATATGTATAGAATTTCAGGATTTGAACAAGGCAATGATCAAAGACAATTTCCCACTTCCAAGCATCGATCAACTCATCGACACTACGTTTGGTCATGCTCTTTTGTCCTTCATGGATGGTTTCTCTGGCTACAACCAAATTCACATCAAGCTAGAGCATTAGCTAACAAAAACCTTCATGACCCCATGGGGTACCTTTTGTTACACCATGATGCCTTTTGGGCTTAAGAACACCGGAGCAACCTACCAGTGAGCCATGACCTACATCTTCAATAACTACATCCTAGAAACATTCAACGACTACATGGATGATATAGCGGTCAAGTCTAAAGAGGTCGTTGATCACGCACGTGATCTAGGGGTAGTCCTTTAGTGCTATCAAATGCATGATTTGCATCTTAATCCTAAGAAGTCTGTCTTCAGGGTGAGAACCGAATGCATGTTATGGTTTGTAGTATTGAAGGCTGGAATACGGGTGGACCTTGACAAAGTTAAGGCCATTGTCAACCTGGCACCTCCTACAAATATTAAGGAATTACGTGGTTTGCAAGGTAGGGTACAGTTCATCTAAAGGTTCATAGCAAAGTTAACTAACAAGTTACACCCCATGCAACATCTTCTGAAGAAATGGGTTAACTTCAAATGGACAACTCAATGTCAACAAGCCTTCCATGACTTGAATGAAGAGCTTTTGCACCTCCTAATTGTGCATCCGCCATAAAGGGATAGGTCTTTCTTCATCTACCTTGCCACCTCCAACACATCAATCGTAGCACTATTATGTTAGAAATGAGATGACGGATCTGAGATACCAGTGTATTACCTGAGTTATGCATTAATAGCGCATGAGGCAAAATACAATGAGGTAGAGAGGTATTGACTTTCCTTAGTGTTTTCATTAAAAAAGTGGAGGTATTACTTGTTTTGCAATACAATTAACATCATTTGCAAAAGCAACATACTCTGGGCTATCACTAACAACCTGTATGAAAGTAGCAGGATAGCCCAATGGAAAGTAATAACCATAGAGTTCAATTTGCACTATTTGAGCCAGTCATCGACTAAGGGTCAAGCCATAGTGACGCAACTTACAGCCTCACCCATCGACGACCAGGCAACCATAGATTCTGAATTCCCAGATGAGCACGTTAGGATTATCAACATCATCCCATTGCACCTGGAAGCTACTTCACACTTTGACGATGCCTCGACCACATAGGGAGGTAGTGTAGCTACTGTCATTACATTCCCCTCTGGGGAAATGCACCCGTTTGCTTATCATTTTATGTTCTTCTGCACCAACAATGTGGCAGAGTATGAGGGGCTACTCAGAGGCCTCTCAGCTACCCAAACACTATGCATACAACACCTAGCGATTTGCGGTGATTCAGAACTAGTTGTGAATAAAATCACTGAGGTCTATGCCTACAAAGCTACACATCTGCAACCATATTGCAATTTAGAAAAAATCCTGCTCAGACATTTTGCAACTACAGATGTGCAACACATGCCACGCAACGAGAACACTGTAGCAGACGCCTTAGCCACCCTTACACTAAATATTCCACCACACTTGCTTGCAAGTCTATCAACTTTGATTGTTGAATATATTGAGCCCATCACTCAGGCAAGACACGTGGCCTCTATTAGTGCTACGGATACCTAGGAGTGGTATGCTAACATTAAAGCCTACCTACAACACAACAAACCCCCAAGCAGACTGACATCTACCTAGAGAGATGCGATCCGCAAGCATGCCTGAAAATATACACTCATGGGAAATGATGCCCTGTGCAAGCATTCCTATGATAGGATATTTCTAGCATGCATGGGTGAGGAGTAGGTGTGAAAGGTGATTAATGAAGTACATGAGGGACTGTGTGGTGGAAACATAGCACCTAGGGCTATGGCTACAAAAATCATAGGCCTAGGGTACTGCTGGTTCCATATGGAGCATGATTTCCTGTTAAAGGTTAAGACGTGTGACACGTGCCATAGATACGTGAATCTCATACATGTTTCAGCTATAGAGCTTCACCTAATGTAGATCACATGTCCTTTCCAATGATGGGGACTAGACCTCATAGGACCTACCATGCCCAAGTCCTCCATAGGGCATAACTTCATCATGACTGCCACTGAGTAATTTACTAAGTGGGTGGAAGCTATTCCCCTGAGGAAGATGACATCGGAACAAGTTTTCCATTTCATCTTGGATAACATCATGATAAGGTTTGGGCTTCTGATGACTATTGTAATCGATAATGGGTCATAATTCAGTAGTACAGAAACTCGAACCTTCTACAGCAATCTGGGCATCAAGCAATCATTCTCCTTCCCATATTACCTATAGGCAAATGGGCAGGTAGAGGCTACAAATAAGTCCATCATCAAATTGATAAAAAGTATGCTTAGCAATAGCAAGAAGTGGTGGCATGAGCAAATCCTCTATGTTCTATGGGCCTACAGGATAACATGCAGGACTGCGACGAGTAAAAATCCTTACAGTCTTATTTATGGATCTAAAGCTATGTTGCCTCTTGATTTGTAGGTACCATCACTTAGAATGAGTCTCTCCAATGTTGTGAGTAAAGCCCAGAACAATGAGTCAAGGATTATCAACCTCAACTTAATAGAGGAGAAGCGTGTGCAAACCCTGAGTTGCATAGAGCACTACCAGAGCAAGCAACAACAAAAACACCATGCAAACCTGCATTGACGACTAGTACATAAGGGAGACCTCATCCTCAAGGCTTTCCATGAGCATGTGAGCAAATTCTCAACCAATTAGGAAGGCCCTTACATGGTCACTAAAGCGTTTGGGAATGGAGCCTTTAAGCTGGCAGACATGGACGACAACGAATTCACCAACCTAGTGAATCACTCATACCTCAAGTCGTACTACATCTAAGTGCATGGAGTAGACAGGTGATCATCCGCTGTGATGTAAAACTAGCACAAAATATCTAGTACAACATAAAACTAGAAAAGGTGAGCAAACGTCTGCTATGATGTTAAACTAGCATAGCTTCACCATCATTCGCTACGATGTGAAATTGGCATAGACCATCCGCTACAATGTAAAACTGGCAACAAACATCCACTATGATGTAACATTGGCATCGATAGTCTACTATGACTATAAACTAGCATAAAAAGTCTGCTATGACTATAAACTAGCACACACAGTTTGTTGGGATCTTAAACCAACACATACAGTCTGATGGGACCTTAAACTAGCACAGTGGTTTGTTGGGACCTTAAACCAATACATGGTTTACCAGGACCTTAAAATAGGTTCACGGCACATCCCTAGCATGCATCTGCATCAAGTACACATCAAGCAAGCCTGCGCAATGCCAACGCAGGGTGGGATGTTGCAGTTCCATAATGCATTTCACGAAGCACTAAGAACATGATCTGGAACAGATGCAACACTGCCACTCCTGGCACCTTGCTAATCCCTCAAAGATGTTGTATGATAACTCATTGATCCCTCAGACATACCATTGCCATGGCCCATCGCCCTGACAGTAGTTCGTCGGTCAGTGCTTGTTGCTAGAGTTCCAGCAGTATTGTAGCCCAGCCACAATATTGTTACCCTCTAGCTCCCTGCTAGCGTCTAGGCTCAAGCGACGTTTTGTTATGTGGTACCTTATCCCATAGTTGAACTAAGAATGCATGCCTTTAGTAGGGATTCCATGGCATCCGCACTCATAGCAACCCCCTGCTCCTTCGATGTCATCTCCTCCACGTTGATGCTGCCAAGGCCGTTGCTGGCATTTCTACTTTAGACATTGTACACTAGCAATGATGTCCAAGAGCTTTAACAATGTCTGCATTAAGTAAGACCTTTGCCCTCATTTTGCATTGTGGCTATTTCTTTTGGTTCGCTCTCTATGTTTGCAGGGTGTGTTCCGATGAGGCGTCGATCAAAGGTGTGTCTCACTACAATAGTAAATGCTACAGTGTTGCGAAATGATTGTCTTGACTAGCTTGTCTACTTCAGAATGCACATCATGTCCTGCCTTCTAAGCTTCTTCCCTTTACCCTACTTCTAGCACCCATAATATCTACTCACTCCCCTCTTTTACAAGCTTTTTCCAACACCTGTTAATCCCTCTTATTTGGTCAACCACAAATTCCATGATGCGCGTAACACAACTCGCCAGATGGGAAGCATCTGTAGGTAGGTCAAAGCCCTAATGTGGATGTAACAGAACTCATCTAAGGAAAGAAACACCTACCTTGCAATAAGGTTGTTCAAAAATATAAATGGCAAAACAGCAAAAGGAAAAAGCATAAGAGAGAAAAAACTCACGTGCCTAATGCAAATGGCATGTAAGCCGTTTCACAATCACCCTCTGCAAGCATTTCGATGAGAGGTCGAAGGTCAGTGAAAGTAAAGAAGAAAATGCAAATGACTCTCTCATGAGCACTTCAAAAGGGACTCTACTAAACCTCATCTTTACCCTTTTTTCTTAACCTCCTTCCTCCCTGCTTAACCCTTTCCCCCTATAAAAAACCAATGCAACACTCTCAAGCAAGACTAAGCAACGTCTTGACAATCACTGCACAACAATGTTAGCATTTTCTCCTCTGTGGTGTTTTGTATTCTTTGTCAATGCCTCTTAGGTCCATCCTTCAGATGTCGACAAAGAGGGGCCAATGAAACACCCCAAATTTTCAGGGCATCCTTGCTTCACCAGGCCATTGCAATTCAGGTAGTGTCATGGCAGTTCATTAGGAGATGGATGTTCTAGGCTTTAGGCTATTCAGTTTGGAAAATTTTCTAGTTGGTTAATTTGTCTAGCTGACAACCTACATAGAAGTAATGTGGAGAGTTGTTGGAAATGCTCAAAATGCATAAAATAGTTTAGCAAGTTTTCTAGTCTACGAGTTTGCTACACTACGCTATATAGCACAGCAAGCTTTGGGAGGCAGTTGTTCAAACAGTCAACTGTAAATTGTTGCAAGACAAGATGCTATGCTATGCCATGCTACGCAACATAGCATAGCATAGTGAGAGTAAGACAGAAATGCTCAACTTACTTGGTGATTTCAAATTTCACTAAGTTAGCCCCTCTGGCCTTCGAAAAAGTTGCTTCACTTGACTCCAAGTTCTTTAGCAATGGCTTCTTCACTAGAAAGTGGAAAACTTAGCATAAAGAACGTTGTATTAGTTGCTACAGTACACTATGCTACATAATGTAGTGTAGCGTAGTAACTCTATGAAAATAACGAAAGGCATCTCAAAGGGCAGGATTAGCAAGATCGTAGCATTCGCAGTACAAAGGGCAAAGTTTGCAGATTGGTGACGTTTTCGTGACTAAGGTTGGCTGCTACGCTATGCTATGCTACGTAGTGTAGTATAGCATAGAAAATATGCAATAAGCAGTCAGCGCACTTCAAAGTTTTATAGCACATGCAGTAAGATGCGACGCAAGTTTTTTCTTCAAACTGGTGGCTACGCCATGCTATGCAGCATAGCATAGCATGGCGTAACAAGTTTCTATGTTACGCCCACATGCTACGCTACAAAGCACGGCATGGCATAGCAGATAGGTACACTACATCAATGCACTTCACCTAATTTCATCATTGGCACACATCTCCAAGCTCTGACGATGCAATTACAACATGGCAAGCTCACAATTATAGCATGGCAGGTTCGCAATTACAGCATGGCAGGCTCGTCCAACGGTTATGCACGACCATGTGGGGTAGACAAGTTAACACATGTCCAAGACACATGGCATCCAAACCACATTTTTTGCATGAACTTTTCCCTATAAATACCCCAATGAGTGATGCTTAAAAGATCATTTTTGGCATCTTTCAGTCCCGAGGTCAGTTGGCTGGTCCTTTGGCTAGCAAGCAAGCAAAAAGTTAGCATTGTATTCCTGAGCATTGTAAACACCTTGTTTGACACTATAAACAGTTGACATTCCGATTTGGCATTTTTTTCTGCTCTTTCCTGCTATCCTTAGAGCATTCTGCGTTGTTGACTCCCAAGTCCCCCTTCAAGTATACAGCTATATTACTCTAAACATCTTGGTTACCCTTGGGATCTCTGTGCCCCTCAATGCTGCACAACCAATTGTATCCACCTTAACAGAGTGAAGTCACGTTCTTGATGTGGTGCATTTTTCTAACCACAATTTACTTTGTTTTCTTGCTTATTGTTGCATTTTTACATTATTTTCTGTTTCTTTTTCATTTAAAGTTATCATTTTATGTAGCAGTCTCGTTTTCAAATTATCCATTTATGAAAGGTTATATTAACACCAACTAAGTCCATGTCTAATCAACCAATCCATTCAGGGCACCCCTTTTCCATTTATCTAGCACGACCCTCACATGGATTTGGAGTTAAGATTGTCACCACAGACGACCTCTCGGTGTTTTCCAGCCACCGACGTTTTTGGTCGTAATAGGCATGACTATCCCAAACTTCATAAAATACAATGATGAAGAAGATCCTAATACACATCTTATCATCTTCCAGTTTGAGTACCTCTTATTACAAGTGTAACCTCACATAATATTGTAGATTTTTTCTATCTCTAAAAAGGAACACTTTTGATTGGTGTCGACTCTTGCCTAGAGGTTCTATATCCTCTCTTGAAGACTTAATAAACCAATTTGTCAATTGATTTAGATACAACTTAAAGCTAGATATGACATTGTACTAACTTATGAAAGTAAGGTAGGGACCAATTAACCCTATCAAAAGGTTTATTCAAAGATGGAATTCAACACTTAATGAAATTCCTGAGCCCATATTTAATATCCATATCTTATCCATCTTTAAGGGAGTAGTTAATAACCTCATCAATTCAATGATGTACTATTTAGAACCTCAATAACTAAGGTAGGCCTTTTTACAAATAAAGAACATAGAAGAGGCTATGGAGGTTAGCAATGATCTAGCCTATATGGCCTACAAGAACTAGTATTCTAGGAGGGATAAGAATAAGACTAGATAAGAACAAAAAATCATGGACATAGTAATAAAAGAGCCTAAACAAGAAAAAAGGTGAAATTCACCTCCATTTAACACATCTTTTGGCCCATCTAAACTATCTACTTTGTATGCTTTCAACCAATCAAGATCAAACTTTAAGTGCAAGGATAGGTCTAAATACACTAAGTTGCCTATGAAACCCTTTGAGCTTCTAAACAAGTTGCTTAAAGAAAATCATATTCAACATAAGTAATTATCTAAGGAATCTTGTAAGAGGCATGATCATCTTTTCAAGATAACTAGAAACCAAATAGTAGCAACCAAAGATGATCCAAAATTATCAAAGTACTTTAGGCTTGATAGGTTTTGCCACTAGCATAAACTAGCTAGTCATGATACTAATTTTAGCTTAGTTCTTAAAGATGATCTCTAGAAGATGATTGATCATAAAGAGTAGATGTTGAATAAGTCCAACTCTTCAAACATCAATAATAAATTTTACACCATAGCATCATTCACAACAACCAAATGGTCTAACCCTCCTAGAGAATTGTTTGTCATCAAAGTACCACCAGCTAGTACTCAACCTCTAAACATAAAGCTTAAAAACTCCTTTATCATTAGGGTACCATCACCTCTAGCCCCTAAGAAGTCCTTTTTCATATGTGTTTTACCTTTAGTGGCATCAAAATCACAACCCAGACTACACATTACCAATCCTTTTAAGGCTAAGGAACCATTTGTTCTTAGGGTCCCTTCACATTCAACAAATAAACCTACAAAAAACCATGATGAAGGCTTACCTATTATGGTCAATAACTCAATGATTAATAAGAAATTATCATAAAAAAGGTAACAAAAATAATCTATCATGAAACCAACAAGTAAAGCAATTGAGGGTAGCCAATAACAAACAGCTTGAAAATAAGTTGATACATCAAAAACTATAATAGGAATAGCTCTACCCATAAATTTTTTTTGTCCAAATTGTATCAATCAATTAAGCAAGAGAGGATAAAAAAATAGGCATGAGTAGAGGACCCAAGCCATATAGATTAAGAGACAAGCTAGAAATTCTAGAAAGAATGAAAAAGATTAAGATCACTGATGATAGGCGAGGTACCCCTACATTCAACAATACAAATACGAGAATTCATGCATAATTTGGTAAAACTCTATAGACAAACTAGTTGTGGTATCTAGATAGTTACACATTGATCGCAGTTCACTATCTTTCCACCTAGACTAGTATTTTCTTGTTCACGGATGGTTTAGTCCAAAGTGAGGCGAATGACATGGTCCTAACTAGTGNGTTCACAGATGGTTTAGTCCAAAGTGAGGCGAATGACATGGTCCTAACTAGTGCTACTCCTAGGGATAATGGAAGATAAGCTTGATTAAATTAATAAGCAGTAGGAAATGAAGCCTAAGCTAGATAAGTGCAATAAGCATTCATCCTTAATCATCCATGTGCATCTTGGACCTCGTGTACTACTTCTAGGATTACCAAGCACATATTACTTAAGCACTCCTAGATACACTACTAGGTTACCAAGTAGTTTCACTTAAATGTTCGTGATTAAGTTGTACTCATTTCAAATTTAATAATAGGAATAGTAAATGATGGTAAAGACATATTAACTAAGAAAGAAATAAATAACAATAATGATTAAATAATTAAAACTAAGTAAATGTTGCAATGATTGAGTAATCTTGATCTTTATTGTCAATCATGTGCATGTCAAAGTACATCACACTTGAGCATGCACTAGGGAAAGAATTGAAATTAATTGAAACTGACAAAAAGACTCTACTCTAACACTATCTTCCTCCCCCTTCCTATGCATCCAAATGTGTATTTATAGGCTTACACAAGAATCATGATATCGTGTATCCGATATCGTTACCCAAGCTATGATATCGCGTACCCAATATCATGGATTCGATATTAGAGCTTGGAAAATCATGATTCATCATACCCCCATGATTGAATGAAAACTCATCCTTGAGTCAAACAAAATGAGAACAAGTTCAATTCATTAGATAGTGGATAGGTATGGAATTATTAACTAACTAGGAATTTATTCATACCATAGTGGAGAATTGAACACAACAAAATTAGGACATAGACACAGAATAACAAAATTTATTGGAACTCATGTGGTTCTTAGTGGCAGTGGTTCCTCCATGGGTCTCTTCCTCTTATCTTATGCTCTAGGTTTTGGAAATTAATGTCTCTAAAGGAGTTCCTGGATCTTTTCCTCTTTGGTTTGAGGATCTTGTTCCATCCATGCTGATCCTCCAATGTTTGATGGAGTCAGCACCTCCCATGGACACAACAGTTGCAAAAACATCTAGTTGGCCTTGACATACCATGCCGCAAATAGCCTTCATTTCTCTTCATAGGCTCTAGCTTTGTCCATGTATTCCTAATAATTTTTGATCTATCGAACCAAATCTACCATGACATACTTTTCTGCTTGGTAGCTAGTCTTGACCACCTCCAATTCAGAACTTTCCACTTCTGTAGCATTTTATTATGTTCACCAAACTATGTTTCATACTTTGCGTAGGTGATAGCTACTTACTTTTCTAGTTCTATTCTTGGGCGTCCTGTTGTCAACATGGCCAAGTTGGCATACCGTAGGTTTTTTAGCTCCATGTATTCTATAAGATCTTGTATCTGCAAGTCTCGAATTTTCAGTTGAGCTTGGTGGACGAAGGCACAAGTATCCAATATGGCTGACGGATTAGTGTTTTGAGCATTAAGAGTGTTGATATGGGCCTTGGCCATATAGATTTCTTTTTCTATCACCTATTTGTACATCCACACCTAATCCCTAAAGTGCTCCTTGAGCTTCTCATGTTGCTTAGCTTCGTTTTGCCACATGCTTATTTCAATTGTCATCTTTTGATGGATTGCACATACCTCCTCCATTAAGAGGGTTTGATTTTCTCTAGCCAAGAGATTCATATCTTGGTTAATCCTGACTAATTTTTCTCATAATTGCTAAACATTTTCTTCAAGAAAATTCCTTTATTTTTCGACGGTGGCCAACTAGAGATTATTAGTGGCAAGTTGTTTATTCTCCTCTTGTAGGACCTTAAGTGCTTTGGCATGTGCATATGTTTAGGCTTGTGCCTTGGAAGCATCCCAATCAACCTTCTCTTTTTCCTCCACCACTTTTTTATTTTCTACTAGCAATTTGTTCAGTTTCTTTGTCTAGAAGGACTCTAACTGGTCTGAAAGGATGAATTNTAGTTTCTTTGTCTAGAAGGACTCTAACTGGTCTGAAAGGATGAATTGGGATGGATCCTACTATGTAGCTTATAGGGTGACAACCTCTTCTTGGAGTCTTTCTAACTCTACCTTCACATGCTCAGCCCTGACCTCTGTCATGATCAACTTCCTTTTTCGGAGATGAGGTCTGATTGAGTTGTTGTGACATCTTGAGGGATTTCAAACAGGGACGTCATCACTTGTCCTATCTGCAGTAATTGATCTAGAACATCCTCATGCTCTATAGGAGTCATCAAGGGACCAGCCAAATTTTGAGCATCATGTGCTCTTGTAAAATTTTCCAATTTCACAACAAGGACATTGAATGATTCTTTCATGTGGTCTGTAACTACTTATGTGGCTCTCACTGCATCTTGGTGCCACATGACCACTACTATGGTACCTTCACCAGTTTTTGATTGCACCTGAAAAGATGCAGCGTTCCAAGAGATGTGCTATGACCAGTGTGATTCCCCTCCTCCTATTTGGATTGATACCTTGTCTTTTGTGCGATCAATTAAGATTATGGGTTCTATGTCATTTTCTATGATCCTAAAGAGATTGGTCTCATCATGGCTTCCCCAACTAGTTGTTTTAGTGATGGCCCTGAGATAGCTCATTGATGGTCGATAATCCTATGGTGGTGGTGGAAATTGGTCTTGCTGGCCTATGCTAGGCCTCACTTCCTATTGTTGACTAGGCCTTGTGCTTGGGAGTTGGCTAGGCTCTACAATTTGAGGTGTAGTGGGCCCCACCATTTGTTCTTGTTCAAGCTCTAGTGTCTTAGTAGCACTTTTCCTTAGGGTTAGTGGCTTTAGTAACTTAACAAATGAAGCATTTTGGGCCTTTATAGGGATGTCATTGGTGTACCCTAGAATTTCAACATGCCAGCATAGCTTCCTGATGAGACAAGAAAAGAGCAATGCGAACATCCTTGTCTTACATTCTTCAAACTTCCTCAAAATTTCTGTAAGATATAGATGGGGTAGGTTGGCATTAACCTTGCCCATCAAGATAGAACTTCCTCTAGCCACATATATGGAGATTCTATTTAACCCTTTTGTGGGAAAGATGTGATATGTGTCAATGTTGAAGTAGATTCTCTCTTCAAGTGTCAACCCTCCATATGCTTTTTCTTCCTTATCATACATCCTTTTCAACCATGTCTTTTTCTCATTAGCATCAAAATTAGTGGATAAGTGAGCAACGTTTGGCCCTATATTTGGAAGATTCAACACCTCCGAAATGGCTTTGGTAGAGAAATCCACAGAAACACCACCAATATCAACAATGGTGCCTTCTTCTTTATTGTGCCAAAATTGGTACATCTCTCCCAGGTACCAATCACCACTTTTAAAGAGAATAGGCCATAGTGGGGACCCTTTAAGTTGGTCCCTAACTGCTTTAGGAGCAAACTTAGTGAAAGGTCTGAAGTTAAGTTCCACAATTATGGTTGCTGTTCTGGACCTTTCACGAATTGCCTAAAAACATTCTGGGGACAACATGAAATGTTGTCATTGTTCAGGTGCTCTGCCATCTCCTCCTTCAGCCTATCTTGATTTCATAGTAACAAGAGGTTCCTAATGGATGCAGAATGATTATGCCTCTTATTTTGTATGTTCCTTGAGAGACACCTAGCCTCTACCTCTCCTTGATCATTTGGGTGCACCTTGAGAGGGTCCTTCTTGTTTTCCTCTTTTAGGGGCCATTTGCAATCACATAGGGTTGACTATTAGTAAGGTTACTTACAAATTTTGATTTATATCTTACTTCTTGCATTTAATAAATTCATGTCTTATTTAGTGTGATCCAAAGTTAGAGAATTTTATGAGAATGTCCCCTAAAAGTTTTGATATTGGACCCAATTTGATTAGCTGGCTTCAAAAATTAATTCTCATGGTCTGGGTGAAGAGATAAAATTAATTTGGCAATGTGTTTAATATTTTTAAGGTCATTTACCCTTTATGATATCTTTTGGGCAACGATGAATTTTGAAAAAATTATGCACAACTTTGAGCATACCCTTCCCCCACAACTAAGTTAAACACTTCGCGTTTAGATAAGTTCAATCAGAATGGGAATTGGAACGTTAATAAGCAAGTTATGGATGATAGGTACACAAGCTAGAAAATTTGAACAACTCCCCTCGCATGAACAATGCAAAATGACATTGATGTGTGCAAGGGAGGGGGGGTCCATATATATAGTTTTTATGGACACGATATTACCTACCCGATAGCATGGACCTAATATCGCGTCAAAATTGATATCAGGTACCTGGTATTGTGATGCATTGAAAATAGGGTACTTGGTAAGATTGATGAATTTTTGAATTTCCAAGGTCAAAAATGAAGAATTTGAGGTTAATTTAAAAGGTCTAGGGTAACATTGAAGAGATTGGAAGGCACCAAAAATATAATGAAGTAGAATCTGACAATGAAATTCATGAGGAAAAAGGACATGTTATGGTGCATAGGAAAGTTGGAATTTAGAATGATGATAGAGGAAAATATTATTATAGCAATGCAATTCTTGGAGGGTATAAAATGATGTGGTGACATGCAAAAAGTACAAATTACAAAAGTTATGCAAGTGGATTCTCCCTAGAGTAGGTTCCTACCTATGATGCCCTTATGTAACCACACTTGAAAATGTCCGTAGGTACTAAAAGGGGTAAATGTAATCCACACTAGTTCCATAAGACACACACATGTAGATTCCACCATGATGAGGTATGGACTCAATGCTAGATAAGACATGGGTCACAAATACATGAACAGTGAGATGGGATGAATCATAGAATGGATTTCAGAGATTGGGACATGAGGTAACTGACCTAGGAAATGATGAATCCTGAGTGTAGGGTGTGATTAAGGTGTCCTTAGCCCATTGCTCCAAAATCAAGATCAACTCCATTCCTTTGATCAGTGACATCGCATTGTTTCATCCAATGATGGGCAACGATAAGAGCACCACGATAGCAATGCATATGATCACTTGGCATTTTTTCTAAGGGAGGAGTGATTTGGAATTTCTTTATGATACACATATTTTTTTTCTTTTGATTTTTTCTTGTGTTTTTTATCTTTTTTATCTTTTTTTTTCTTTCTAGATGCTTTGGCGCTTTGTCCTTTCCAACAGAGAAACAGAGAAGCCACCAACCTTCAGGCATGGATGCATGTCTTTCTAGTGGGACCCCTAGAATAACATTGAGTTTCTATTGAGTTCCTTTATTAGTCTTACTCCCATTTTCATTAGATCTACAAGGATCTTAGTCATTTCTAGGCTGCATGAGAGCACCTTAAAGATGTCACCAAAGAGAATCCACAAATTTCCTTGATGTCACACCCTAGCCATTCCCTCCTAGTCCATCATTTTTCACTTTGGGCATAATGAGTAAAAAATTACTTTCAAGTTTTCATGATGACAAGAATATCATCATACCCAAAGTGGAACCTCTTATTAATAAAATGGTGGGGTGGATGTGGTAAGGTCACTATCCAAATAATTAGTTACCCAAGACTTGATAGCATAGAACAACACCTCAACCAATAAGTCACATGAGTGTTTTATTCATAGATGAGATTATCTATAAAAAGATAAAATGATAAAAAAATAAATAAAAAGATAAAAAAAAATTAAAATATGAAAAATTGGAAAAAAAAAATCGTAAAATTAAAGAAAAGGAAAAAAAATTATTAATTCTGGTTGTTAGAATGGAGGATATCTCCCATAACTAAACTTTTGATCATGGCGAGAATTAATAAATGGAAGGTTGGGATCCATGCATTTTGGAAATATTGGGACCTAATCATATCTAAACCATTGGGCATCTCTTGATGTGGTGTTTGGAATGTACCCAAATTGGGGCTCACATATTTGATTGAAGTTGACATAGTGGGGCAAGTTATAAGATGTGGTTAATTGATAAGGAGTTGGCCCACTATGGCCCCTATGATTATAAGATGGTATGTAATGATCAATATGTTTCTCGATGTGGTTATATTCATTGGGTTGCATGGTAGTTGGAGTATTGATTAGTGGCTCTAAGAAGGTAATAGGAGGCATTGTGTTTGAGGGAGTAGATGCATCATAGCATTGGACTTGTGTTGGGTTGGAGGATGTAGTGGTTTCGAAAGCGTGCTATCCTTTCCTTTGGTCATGCCTAAAAAAAGGGTGCTTTTGATGTTGTGGAGGGCCTCCACTGCTATTGACCATAGCAACACAAGTAATGTTTATGAGTTTATGCTATGGTGCAAAATGTTTTGGCACAACTGATGGTGATGTAGAAGAAGGTAAAGGGTGAGAATATTGGGGATGAGGAGAAGTGCAATAAACATGAGGTGGTGATCTTGTGGAAGAGGACATGCGCTGATAGTATTTAGGAGAATGATAATGATGTGGTGAGATAGAGGATGTTGACCTAGTTGGGAAAACATGATGCTGAACTTGATAAGCGCTTGGGTTCGGATGGTATGAAGGGTGTGATGAGTTTGAGGGTGGCCTCACCCATGACTAGAATTTTTACGACTATGATTGAACATGGTATTTTTGTATGAAATCTGGATGTAACATTCTTTCCCAATGCTCATGTAAATGTGACAAGATCAAGCATTGACCTTTGGGGTGATCATATAGGAAAAGGTTACATTGATATGTATGATTAGTAGTTGAGTTCTTATCCTTATTCTCTTCAACCCTTTTTTTCGATTGTTTAGTGGTGTTCTATCTTGTTTCCTAGTTCATCATGGTTCTACCTCTAATAGTGTTGGCATATTCTCCACATTTTTCATGTATCCAGCCTGTCATCTTATTGATCTTTTCCTCAATTTCATCTAGTGATTGTAGTATTGGAAAAGATGATTCCACCTCCTTGATGTGAGTTCATTTCTCCTCTTCATGATCATGGACCATTGCTAATTCGAGATTTGGATCCTGTTGAGCACTTTCAACATTCTCCCATTTAGCCATTTCTCCTTCTTTTTTTGCTACCTCCTTAATAAGCTCTTGGAATTGGTGGCTTCGTAGGTCATATAGTTGACCTCGGGCACACATCCTAGTCTCCCTTATTTCATTATGGAGCCCATCCATGATGTGCTACATTAGCCTCTCCTCAGAGAATCCATGACCTAGGTAATTATTTAACAATGAATAATATCTTTCTATGGCCATGTCCAAGGGTTCATGTTGCCCTTGTTTCCATTCTTGGATTTGTCTCCTCAAGGTTGACACTCTTGCATAGGTTTGATATCTTTCATTAAAGAGTTCTACCATTGTTGGCCAATGTTGAATCAATTTTGGTCTTAAGGACTTGTATCATACTTTTTCTTGGCCAACATGTGTCATAGGAAAGAGCTTAAGTTTTTTCCACCCATTATCAATATTGTTCCATACACAGACATCATGGAAGGCTTGTAAATGATGTTGCAGATCTAAATCATAGCCTCCTAAAAACTTGGGAAAGTTTTTTAAACTAAGCCTAGGTAGACAGCTTTCCCTACGATGCCTGCAGGGTATTCGAATAGCCTCTTGTATATGCATTAGGCTCTTAGTGGCTAGTAGGGGTTCATCGTTACTAGGTAGGTTATGGAATTATGAATTAGAAAAATGTTATCTTTGTTTATGTACATAAGAGATCCTTGCATTATATTGAGTACTCCAAACTTTGTCTTCATCATCATATAATTCATTGGTTCTCCAATGAATTACCTTACGAGTTATTGCATTATCATAGTCTTGCGAGAGAGACATTGTTGTGAATCATGTGTGACTTATTTGCAATTACTTTTTCTAAAAGATATATCATCAAGGATTTGTCACAAAAATCTTGGTTGATGTAACTAATCTAAATAACTAGCACCATCCTTAGCAATGGCACTAATGATGAGTGGCAAGGTACCCCTACACTCAACCATATGAATACAAGCATTTATACACGATCTGGTCAAACTCTGCAAAAAAACTAGTTGTGGTATCTAGACAGTTACACATTGATTGCAGTTTGTTGTCTTTCCACTTGGAGTAGTATTTTCTTGGTCACATATGATTTAGTCCAAAGTGAGGTGAATGATGTGGTCCTAACTAGTGCTACTCCTATGGATAATGGAAGATAAGATTGATTAAACTAATAAGTAGTAGGAAATGAAGCCTAAACTAGCCTAAGTACGATGAGCATCCATCCTTAATCATTTGTGTGCATCTTGGACCTCATGTACTACTTCTAGGATTACCAAGCATATATTACTTGCACTCCTAGATATGCTACTAGGTTACCATGTAGTTACACTTAATTGGTCATGATTAAGTCGTATTCATTCCACATTTAATAATAGGAATAGTAAATGATAGTAAAGAAATATTAACTAAGAAACCAATAAATAACAATAATGATTAAATAATTAAAACTAAGTGAATTTTGCAATGATGGAGTAATCTCAATCTTTATTGTCGATCATGTGCATGTCCAAGTATGTCATACTTGAATAAAGGTTCCGTACAATTACAATCATCACACTGTGCGCATGCACTAAGGAAAGAATTGAAATGAATTGAAACTAACAAAAAGACTCTACTCTAACACTATCTTCCTCCCCCTTCCTATGCACCCAAATATGTATTTATA
>MNCI01007137.1:79256-93894 GCA_015680685.1 Gnetum montanum
AGTAATCAATTTTTCCAGTCACAATAATTTTCCACCTAATTTCTATGCCAAAATTTGTTAGCCATATTTCCAAAGTTGTCTCCTAGTAGTAAATTTGCATTTTTGTAGCCAAGACCTTGGAAATCCAATGCTGTCATTACCCTCCTATAGTAGAAACCCTAGTGTGAAAGGTGCAGGTGGTTTGGATGCTGAAATTTCATAACATCTGGTGTGAATTTTTAGAAAAAAACTAGCATGGAACCCTTAACAACCATTTAATTTTTTTGCCACAAAACTAACATTGGTTTCCACACCAACCAAGCCTACTTTTACCTCTGTGGTAAAATTTGGTAGCTTGCCAAAACCATTTTTGGAAATTTCTAGGTTTTCATTTTGGCCTTCAAACTTTCCCATCCTCTTTCCAATGTTGAAATAGAAGGTGTGAGATTCCCATCATCTCAACTTCCTTCTTTCCCCCCTAGCATACCCAGCATAGACGTAGCTAGGAGGTCAACGTAGAGGGTGTTTAATACCAACTTTTCTAGATTTCCATTTTTTGGTAAAGGCATGCACACTCCTTACCCCCAACTTACTAATTATAGTAAGTGCTCCATTTTTGAATTTCACTTATTGGGTTTCACCTCTATTTTTACCATTTATAACCTATTTTTAGCCATTTTTTACATCTGTAATTTCCAACCATTCCACCTTGCCAACGTTGGAATAGAAGGGGTGAGATTCCCATTATCTCATCCTTCTTTCCACTTCCTGTGCATCACCCGCCCCCCAACCCTTAGAACTCCCTACCATATCCAGCATAGAGGCAATTGGGAGGCTAGCGAGGGTAAGGCTTAATACCAACTTTCCCAGCTTTTCATTTTTGGTAGAGTAAACTCCTCTTACCACCCCCACTTACTAATTATAGTAAGTACTTCATTGTTGGTCATTTTGATTTCCCTTAAGAGTTTTGGAATCCCATATGTTAAAATTTACTTCTATTTTATCATTTATAGCTTATTTTAAGCCATTTTTGACACTATAGCCATGTATTTCCAATATTCCACCAAATTAATTCTCATTCTCCAACAAGCCATGAGGGTCTATGTCCCCAAAGACCCTACCATCATTGAATGTAGGTGATCTTTGAGGATCATAGGAAAAAGTCCCAACTTTACCTCCATAAATGAAGATTGTTATCACTACATTTGCACTAAAATGTAGGCCAACCTCATGATTCCATGTGTGGAAGCAGAGCTAAGGGAGTTTGAGCTCATACATCAAGATGGGAAAGAGCGTGTCCCTTCTCCATATGACCAAATGCCTCTAATCAATGTCTATGCTAGCATCTTGGCTCAATTGATCATGATGGAAGAGGTAGATGATAAGCATAGCTTAGAAGAAAAACAAGAGGAGGAGGATGCATTTAGGATGGAATTTGAGCTTGAAAACATCTTGGGATGATTGTTCCAAAAAATGTTGCCCAAGGTCATAGTGTCTTCCTCTAATGCTTTTATTTTCTCCATGGGCAAGATGCCATTGTCTTCCACTCCTTCATATCCTACCATGTTTGGTCCCACACCAATCATATCCACACATCAAACTTAATCAATGTCGTAGAGAACAATCTATAATACATCTATGCCATTTACTACACAACCTCAATCTATGCAACCGTTACTAGTGGTTTTTACCATCACAAATCCATTAACTACCCATGTGGGATCCACCATGGAACCTTAGGAAACTTAGGGTTCACACACCCCCTTTACTCTATTTATGCCTTAGGTACAAATACAAAAATCCTTTTCCTTATTTGGCCCACAAGCTACAACCATAACGTAACCATTTGCTTTTGTCTTGCAACCCATAGCAAGGCCACAAGCCTCACAAGAAATGCCACAACCATATGTGAAACCCCACAACCAATAGGGCCAGCACAGGGCTTAGATCAAGTCTTCCTAATGATCCAAGACCTAAAGGAGGAGTTGAAGAGGCTTAAAGACTTTACTTCAAAAATTGTTAAGATTATGGACTTCTACCAAGATGATCCCATTAGTCTTTTAGTCCCACCCTTAAAACTTTCTCTTAATTTCCCTATTTTCTAGTTTGGCAAATACAATGGAGAAGGTGATCCCAATGCTCACCTTATTACCTTTCAATCTCAATGCTTAGTTTTACAATCATGGCCTCATACCATCATGGGAATTTTTCCCATGTATTTAGCTAGAAAAGCACTTGATTGATACTATGCATTACCTAGGGGACCCATATCCTCTTTGGAGGACTTGATTGCACAATTTGTCAACTGCTTCAAGTATAACTTGAAGCCTGACATAATGCTAGATCAACTTATGAAGATCAAGTAGGAATCCCTTTAGCCCATGTAGAAATTCATTCAATGGTGGAATGGACTATTAAATGAAATACCTGAACCCATTGCTAAGGCCCACTTGTTAGCCATATTTAAGGTAGTAGTTAATGAATTCATCAAGTCCAAGCTCTACCTTGACTCACTTACCCTCAACTAGGAATTTTCTCAAACTAAAAATATAGGGCATGCTGTAGAGGCTATTCATGATCTAGCCTATGTAGGATATAAAAATCAACATACATGAAGAGACAAAGAGAAACAAGCAAAACAATATGACTATGGAAATTGTAACCAAAGAAACAAAGACCATGAACAAGGGACCAAGGGCTAATCCACCCAAGTCCCGCACTAATGATCACAATAACCAACCATCAACTTCTAAGGCCACCACATTGATTGCCACTAGGCCATATTTTGAGAGAAAAGACTATAGTAAAGACACAACCTTACTTATGAAACCCTCTGAGCTACTAAACCAACTATTAAAGAGTGAGCACATGCAATATAAACAAATCACCAAAGCTACTCAATAGAAATAGAAGCGGGCATGCAAAATAGCCAAAGACCCCACTCAGGCAATGAAAGATGATCCTCAACTACCAAAAAAATTCAAGTTAGATCACTTCTGCCACTATCACCAGCTACTCGGTCATGACATAGACTCTTGCCTTGCACTGAGGGATGACTTGTAGAGGATGAGAAATAAGGGGGAGCTAGTCTTAGATGCTTCAAACCTAGTTCAATCACAAAATTAGTCAATGAAGGTCTACAAGGACCCATTGAATGCTAATGAAAACCCTTAAGTCATTTCAACATTCAACATTGATGATGATTGGAAACCCCCACATGAACCATTCATGATCCAAGTGCTTCCTTGTGATGAAAGGACTTCTTCAACCTCCATTATCTCCATATCCCCCTTTGTCATAAGAGTACCATCACGAGTGCCTCCAAGGGAACCTTTTGTCATCAGGGTCCCCTAGTCCAACACAACCTAAGTAGCTATAGCCCAACTAGCTACAAAAAAATTACCTATGGTGGCCAATGCTACTACCTCTTCCTCACAAGCAATAACTGACAACCAAAAAACTTTAGTTAAACAAAGGAAGAAGCATAAGCAAAAGCATGGTAGCAAGGGTGACAAGCAAACAAAGTCACAAAAGGAAGTGGACCCATCGAAGCCCATTTTCCTTTTAGCTATATCCATAAACTCCTCTACCCAACCCACTCCAACAAACAAGCCATAAGAGGACACTAAAATCTATAATCAAAACAATGAGAAAAAGTCCCAAAAATCACAAATTAAAGCAAAATTTTGCATTTTGGGACACATGAAGGAAGTAAAGCACAATTGATGCCATAAGCCCATGGCCAATGATAAAAAATTCCTTAGTGTAATGGACCAAGGTAGATAATCCCTTCAATAGAAGAATACAATCTTATGTTTGTATGACCTGATCATGAATTTTTCCACACATCGTAAGGTGTTAGTCAAAATGGTGACTTCTATTCCCATTAGTGAGGACATCCTTGCTAATGAGGAAGCCATCCATGCAATGATGGTCTAGGGAAAGAAGTCGACACCCCTATTATTTTGTGATAGCAAAATCAATGTTAATCCCTGAAATGGCAAAGTAAATATGGCTCCTCTATTCATAAGCATACACATAGGATAGTTTAAAGTGTATCAAGTGCATGATGATGATGGAGCTACCACCAATGTCATCCCATGCACCATTGTTGAATGCTTGGGCCTAACTAATCAGATACAACCTACATCCACTACAACTCTTAAGTCCTTCAATGGATCAAGGGTTGCTGTCAAGGGGTCCATATCATTGGATTTGTGGTAGAGGAGAAATTCCCTAGAACCATTAATTTCTTAGTAGTGGAGGAGACACCAGGATTCAACCTTATCATGGAAATACCTTGGTTGGCTCAATTATGAGTTGTGTCCTCACCCATCCATTAAGAAATATACCTTCCTTATGAGGGAGGGTAAATCATCATTCATGGTGATAAGGCAGTTCCCTTGGCTATTAACAATGTAAATATAGAGTAGGGGTTTGAAGTGGAGCTTCAAGAAGAAGCTCCTAGCCATGAAATCCAAGAGTACAAAAGAGAGAAACAACCCAAAAATGACAACAATCAGCAACGAGATGCATTATGGGATGAACTCTCTTTCAAAATCATAATTGAAGGTCATTAATGATGAGGTACCCCTATGCTCAACCATATGAATACAAGCTTTATGCACAATTCAGTCGAAATTCAAGGACTAAGTGCTTATGTGCCTTCACAGAACAAGGATGGGTTAGATGATCATTGTCTTCCCAAGCTTACTTGTATGGCACGATTGTATGGTTAAATAAACTTGAGGTATATGATTTTTATGCTTTTCATGTTTTATGTCTAGGTGCTAAAAAGGAAGAAATGGAATAATTAAGTAACTAATTTAATTTAACTAATTAGCTAGGTTCTAACTAGCCCTAACACTAGCATCCATTCCCACTCTCTGTACACATCTTGAACCAGTGTAACACTACTAGGATTACCAAATGCTAGTCGTTATTGGGTTACCATGTGTTCCACGTATGCTCAAAGTTGTCATACTAAGTGTGCTTACTTGTTGAAAATTAACAAATCAATAAAATAGCAAATTAGCTAACGAAAGCATTGAATAACTATAAATAACATTAAATGCAATAAATAAGCTATTTTTAATGTTACAAGATTTATCACAAAGTTTGTCTTTATTTTTGAACACAAGGTATGCTCAGGTACACAATGCTCGAATAAAGATCCATTCACTTTATGACTCCTATTATGGACACTCAGAAATAATTCTAACTTTGGAAAGGGAAAACTACAAGAGTTTAGGTAAGGGACTAAGAAACTAACTATATGATTGCAAGTGCACCTACCTCTTATTTATAGGCAATGAGATAGGTTCTAACATTGGATGTCTAATATTACTTGGCAAGCTCCAATATCATAGACCTGATATCGTCGTCCTGATATCACGATTCATCATACCCCCATGACTAAATGAAAACTCATCCTTGAGTTCCTTACAAAATATTGGAAAGGTATGGGATTATTGACTAAATGAAAACTAACAGTCACATGAAATGACAAACTCAAAGTGCTCGGTGAATAGATTGACAAACATATTATAGCATTAGTGTTCATAATTATTGCAGTGAACATTGTACATAGATGACATCCAGACCTTCATCAGATAGCTTGAAGAGAGAGAGAGAAGAGAAAGAGAAAGGAAATGAGGCACATTGCTACTGATGTCAAAATTGTGCACACTATTGTTCAACCACAGCCACATGATCAAGCTTGTTCCTTGTGTAAATGCTTTTTGCTCCAGTCCATCCTCAGTGCTCCCTCCTATTCTAGTCCATTGTTCGTGCGATCGCCATTTGCACACACAACACATTCACAAATTAGTAAGGATAGATAATACATAATTCTGTTGATACCTTGCCTTGATATGAAGCACATTGGCTAGGTTGTGGGTGTGGTAGATATTGGGTTAGAGGTTTATCACTGGTGACTACCCAAGGTGTAGGGTTGAGATAAGTAATGGAATGGAAAAACTTTGTGACAGGGTCCCCACAACTAAGAGTGAACCTCCAGTAGCAATAGGGAGGAAAACTTAAAGAACAAGAAAGATGAGAGAAATAACAATGGTGAAGCCAAGAAAATAAAAGCAAAAATGAATGTCATTAATGGGATGAATGAGAAATACTTGATTGCAAGAAATGTTTAAGGGAAATATCTTAACAATTGCACCAAAAACGAATGCCAGTGAGTGCTCCCCAAGGCAGGCTCATGCCCCTAATGTGCTGACAAACCCACAAACCAAAGGGTCTGTAGGCTCTAGGAATGTCATATGGAAACAATGGTTAAGAACTTACCCACAAGAATTTACCAAAGAATAACGATGCATCAACCAAGATATAGACTAATTATAAAATCAGCAATGAGATGGAATATGGAAAGCAATATGGAAAGAGAGAATGGAATTCCAAAATCAAGGTTGTGTAAAGTCCCTTGTGTAGTATGTGATTAAGGTGACTTAATAAAATTCAGCCCAAATCCAGATTAAAACTAACCACATCCAATGACCTCGCATCAACACACTTGACCAATCCATCCTTGTAAGGCAACAAGAATGTGTCCACAGAGCCACCACCATTCTAACAAGAGAAAGATAGAGGAATAGGAAGTGAGAAAGGGCCTTAGTTATAGGGAACCTTTAGGCATGGGTAACATCTCTTTCTAGTGCCATAACCAGTTATTGTAGCCCATGTCTCTTATTATGTCTAAGGGGTGTTCTTTGAATTCTCACCAAGTTTTTTTTTCTTGTGTGAGAACCACACCATGAAAAGACTTATTTGATTTAGTCAACTTTCTGATATTTGATCAAGAGTGGAATGGTGAAAAACTTATGAAAAATATCTAAGTACCCAAGAGAATGGCTAGCACAAATGTTTTGAATCCCCTTGAGGTCACACCCTTTTCAATCCATTTGAATCTTTCCTTGGTTTGAAGAATACCAAGCCACCAATTCATTTATAAGTTTACTTAGAAAAAGGGACAGTACAATTCCAATATCAAGGGAGATCATAGAGTTGAATGGATTATGTGGACTCATTACCTATTTTATCAAAAGAAACCATATCTTAGTATCAACATTAGAAGTCTAAGGTAAAAATCAAACATTAGCAATCAACACCATTATAGTACAATCATCAACACTTATTATACAATGAGTGAGAGTAATTCAAACAAAATGTAATAGAGAAAGAAATAATAAAAATGTTACTTATTGTGTAAAATAAAAATAAGTAAAGATGAAGAATGTGTAAAACACAAAAGGAAAAAAGAGACTGAGGGCTTAGAATGGGTAGCATTGGTGGCCATCTCCCCCACAACTAAGTTGGAAGGAGGAGATCCAAAATAGTGAGCAAGGTTGTCCATTAATAGAGGTAGTTTTAGTACTAGCTATTTTAGGCTCATGGAAAGGTTTGGTTTATTAGATGTTGACCAATAATTTCTTATTCAAGCTTTTAGGTTTATAGATCATTATGGCCCCTAAAGGTAAAGTTTCATAAATGATATAAGGTCCTTCCCATAGCATTTGAAATTTGGTTCATTTTGGTGCATGTGTGGGATTCCAATATTGAACCTTATCTCCTAGTTGGTATTTGACCTTCCTAATCCTTAGTTCATGACATTGTTTGTTAAAGGCCTTATGCAGTTCATTAGATGACAAGGTAGCTAATTGATTTTCATCTAGCAAGTTAAGGTTCATTAACCATTCTTTTTGTGCTAGATTGAGGTCAAGGTTGAGGTCACATGCTCTTGATAGTGTACGAAGCTCAGCGTGGATGGAAAGTGTTGGATGTTTACCATACACTAAATCATAGGGAGAGTAGCCTATAGGGAGTTTCCATGTGCAGTGGTATGCCCAAAGAGCATCGTTCAATTTGGTGCTCCAGTCTCGCCTATATTTGCTAATGGTTCACATAAATATTTTTGTGATCTCCCTATTGGTGACTTCAGCTTAGTCATTTTCTTGAGGATGGTATGGCATAGTTAGCTTATGCTCCACTCCCAACCGTTGCATCAAATTCCAAAAATTTGCACCTATAAAGTGTGTACCATTATTAGAAATAAGTTCACAAGGCACACCAAACCTATTTATGATCTGTTATTAAACAAATCATGCAGTAGTAGATGATGTACATTCCATTATAGTGGTTGCTTCTACCCATTTTGTAAATAATCAACAGCAACAATGATGTACACTTTTCCATTGGACATTGGTGTAATAGGCCCCATAAAATCAATTTCCCATATGTCAAAGAGTTCTAAAGGTTAAATCTATTGTTGTGGACCCTCCATTCTAGCAATCATTCCCCCATCATGTTGGCAATGCTCACAAGATTGGACGCAAATGATGAGCATTCCTAAACAATGTAGGCCAATAATATCCTACAAGTAAGATTTTAATAGCTATTCATCTCCCAATGCAATGACCCCCACAATGGCCCTCATGAGCATCTTGGAGAACTTGAAATTGATCTACTTCAAGAACACACCATCAAACCAAGCCATCGAAACATACCTTATAAATTTGTCTATTAATTTCAATGAAATATTTTGTTTGGTGAAGAAACTGTTGTTTCTTTTAACATCAAACCCTTGTGGTGTTTGTTATGTAAGGAGATAGGTAAGAATGCTACTATAACAATTTTTCTTTATGGTTAATTGATTATTTGCTACACCTGCAAAGAGGAGTTCATTAGGAAAGTGATCAGAAATGGGATATTCATCCTCTTTGTTGTCCCATCGTAATTGAGATAAATGATTAGCAACATCATTCTTAGTGCCTTTATGATTAATCATTATAAGGCCAAACTCTTGTAAGATCATGAGCCACCGTATGATGTGAGGACTCACTATTACTTTATTCATTAGGAACTAAATTGTACTATGGTCTATGTGTACGAATATCTTATAGCCCAATACATAGTGCCTAAATTTTTCTAGTGCAAACACCACAACCATTAATTCTTTTTCTATTGTGTTGTAATTGAGTTGTGCACCAACAATACTTCGACTTACATAGTGAATGTAATAGGGTCATTTCTGGTCATATAACTATGTAAGTATGGCTCTTAGAAAAGTTGGATGTATTAGTCATTATGTGGAATGGTCTGGACCAGTTAGAAGCTTGTAGAATTGGTGTTTCTACGAGCTTCTATTTCAAGGTTTGGAAAGATAGCTCACATTCCTTGTTCCATTCAAAGGATATGTCCTTTTTTGTTAATTCTACCAATGGTTTTGCAATCTTCAAAAAGTTCTCTATGAAGCATCTATAATAGCCAATATGTCCAAGGAATGATTAAATGTCTTTTATAGTTTTAGGTTGATCAGTGATTCCTTGGATGACTTTAATGTTTTCAAGATCTACCTCTATCCCTGTTTGTGAAATATTGTGCCCTAATATAATGCCTTCTTAGACCATTAAATAGCTTTTTTGCCAATTGAACCTTAAGCTGGTTTCAACACATCATTTTAGTACTTTCTCTAATCAATCTAATTCTTATTCAAAGTCCACTCCATAAGTGGAGAAATCGTCCATAAAGACCTCCACACCATTCCCTATTTATTGTTAAAATATACTTAGAACCAGCCATTGAAATGTTGTTAGGGCATTGCACAAGTCAAACAACATCTATTTATATGTGAATGTCCCCCAAGGACTCGTGAATGTCATCTTGGCTTGGTCTCCTACTGCTATTTGAATTTGATTGTATCCACTATAACCATCCAAAAAACTATAGTAGGAATGCCTTGCAATGGTATCTAAGACTTGGATGATGAATGGAAATGGAAAATGGTCTTTAAATATTTCCATTTTTAGCAACCTAAAGTCTATACACACCCTCTATTTGCCTTCCTTTTTAGACACAATGACTAATGGACTAACCCATTCACTACTAGCAATGGGGTAGATGAACCCAGCTTTTAGAAGTTGTTCAATTTCTTCTTTAACCACTTACTTAAGCTTTGAGTTCAGTCGTCTTTGTAGTTGTTGTCGAGGATTCATGTAGGGTTCAGTGTAAATTCTATGTTGGCATATCCTAGGATCTATTCTAGTTAATTCAAGATATGACCAAGCAAAGGATTTTAACCATTTTTTTTACCATCCTCAACCATCTTTCTTTTTGTTGGGAAGAAAATTTAGCATTAATGATTATCGATTTTCCATTCTTAAGGAATGTGTACTCCATACCGGTGGGCAAACATTTTAACTCAAGGGGCTCTTGCTTAAACTTGTTAGGGATTTCCAACTTCCCCTAGTTGGTATTTTTGGTATCAGTACTTGGAAGTTGGTGGTGGAATCACTCTAGTGTATCTATGCTATCAATGTAGGTTCAAGTCAAACTCTCAGTTGGTTCCATGCATATAGTTGAATTGCTCTCTTGGTTAGCTATCAACCGTTGGGTGCCTTCCTGTCTTGTGGCTACTTCATACAGGCATCTTTGTATGTTAGTTATTTGTGCACACTGGTTGCATGTAGGCAATGTTAAACATTGTACAAACTAGGATTTCTACATGCAATTACACCCTGTGTTACTGTATGTGATGCATGGAGCTTTCTTCCTTTCGATCTTTCCAAACATATTTTCCTTTGATATTTCTAGGGAAAGATCATGTATTCCTAGGAATTCATCAATTGTGCTTAGCCATGATCTTCCCATAATGATTGGAAAGTCCCCATTGTAGTTGTTGACTTACATCACTAGGAAATAGGCTGGATACATCCACCCACAAATAGTGGTGATAATGTCCTCCACTATTCCTAATGGAATAGTGATAGATAAGTCGGCCAACTCTAAATGAATGTTACTCTTTTTTAGTGGAGGTAGGTTCTAGGATTTGTACATTTCTTGAGAGATTAAGTTAATACCAAAACCTGAATCCAAAAGAGCTTTGCAAGGCTTCTTCTCAGCGATTTGTAAATAAATTAGAGAACTTATAGGATTAGATAATTTCATGGGAAGATGGCCAACTTTAATCCAATTGGTAATGACATGAGTCACCATGACCATGTGCATTAAGTTCAATCTTTGGTTCGAAGGAAGCTCTAAAGATTTGAATGATGGTGAGGCCTTTGGAGAATCAACCACTTGTGGTTGTAAGAACTTGGTTGGACTATTGGTTCTAAATAAGGGTTTCTTCTTTTTGTGGCTATCTAAACCAATAGTAGGTTGAGGGTTGACAACCCTTGTAGCATTATGTTGCTGCAGCTAGGTAGGGAGCTCACCCTGCATAGTTGGAGCATGTGGTAATGGAGCTAAGGGTGAAAGAGGTGCAACTGGGTAAGAAGGATAGTATGTTTGTGGAACATCACCCCTAAGAGAAGGATTTCTATAGTACTCATGGGTTTGGTAGTGAGGCTGAGAAGTGATGTGACTAGTGAAGTCATGTGGAGAGATCAGCTGCTACATGTAGTATCCGTACAGGTCAAGTTGACAATAAGGGTATTGTTATCATGGTAGTGGCATTCCCCATGATTGTGGGTGTTGCTACTATTGATACTATTCGATTGGTTATGGTTGTGTTCTACTTAGATAATATGTCAAAGGTTGGTGGAACTACCTTGGGTTACCTTGTGGATAAGGTAACCTTCAAGCTATCTACCATCTGTTTAATTATGGGTTTAGTGCATACACCCTAGACTCCTGTAAATGGGAGATTACTAGGCAACAACCCTTAGGATGGTCATATTGGCATATCTCACATTTGCCATCATTATCTATGTTCAAATCCACAACCTCTTCAATGATGGAAACTTTCCCCTTACCTGTGTTACATGCATATTTAGCTTCTTTCTTTTTTCTCCTCTCTTGGTCACTACCTTGCTCTCTAGACTCCTCTACTATTTTGAGAACAATTTAAAATTTATTATCTAGGAAGTCCCACATTTAGTCTACCTTTTTCAATACATCTAATGCAAACTTTTGAATCGGCAAAGTCTTCCTATTCACCATCTCTTTGAGTGGTGACTCTTCTTCATCCTCACAAAATCTAACTTCCTTCCTTTAGAGGGAAGGATCTCTATTGCATTCCTCTGCACTTTCTATTTTTCTTAACTCACCTTCCTCCTTGGCAACTTACTCCAACAATCTTTTTATTTTCTGGGCTTTGAGCTCAAATAGCCTTCCTTGGGCATAAGTCCCAAGGGTTCTTCATGTTTCATACCTAATCCCATCTACAAGATGGCGTAGTTGTTCTCTTTGCAAGTAACCATAGCTAGGAAAATGATATAATAATGCATAATATTGGCCCATGGTAGCATCCAAAGGTTCGTGTCCTCCTTATTTCCATCCTTTGATTTTTTATGTACGTTGGACACTTGGGAGTACGTTTGATACTTATCATTGAATAACTCTAACATGGTACTCCATTGATGAATGGATCCCGGTTCTAAGGACTAGTATTAGCTTTTCACTTCCTTGATGAATGTCTATGAAAATAACTTTAGTTTTTACCACTCATTTTCTATATTTTTTAAGACACATGTGTCATAGAACGCTTGTAGATAATTTGAGTGATGAGGCACGATATTGCATGGGCCGCGATATCATGTATGCAATATCGCATAGGCGATATTGCAGCCCATCGCCAATTCTATAAATAAGAGGCAGCTTTCCCTTGTTTCATCATCTAGATCTAGACCCTTAGCCAAACTACTATATTTTTACCATTCCAGAGTTAGAATAATTTCCATGTGCCCGTAGTAGGAGTATCAAAGTGAATGGATCTTTATTCAAGCAAATTGTACCTAAGCACACATTTATGTATAGAAATAAAGATGAAATTTCTGATAAACTTGCAGCACATGGACTAAGCTAAATAGGATTTAATTACTATTAAATTTTTAAATGCTTTCCTAGATAATTAATCTCTCTCAACCCTTAACTCTCTTAGTTACGTGCATTTAGTATGACCACTTCGAGCATGTGTGTAATGCTTGGTAACCTAGTAACGAATAGCGTTTGGTAATCCCAATAGCATTGCACTGGTTCAAGGTGTGTGCGGAAAGTGGGAACGAATACTGGTACTAGGATGATTAGAACTTAGTTAGTGAATAGTTAGTCACTTAGTCTCTTCACCCTTCCCTCTTAGCATAAGCATCAAAAAGATAAAAGACATAAACAGCATATACCTCAAACTTACTTAACCATACAACCATGACAATACAAGTAAGTCTGGGAAGACAATGATTGATTAACCTTAAGTGTTCCATTAGGGCACGAAAGCATTTAGTCCTTGGAGTTTGACTGGATGGCACATGAGATGCTTGTATTGGTATGGTTGAGTGTAGGGGTATCTCGCCAGTCATCATTGGCGTTGTTGTTAGGGACTTAGTTGTTTGTGCGCTACGTAGAACATAGGGAATCATTTATATCATTGGGAGCTAGAATGAACCCTAAGGGTTGATCAAATGAAAATATAACATAACAGTAAATAGCACACTGAATAAGACTAAAATGTCTTCTTCTCCACACAAAAACACTTCATCTCCTAGGACCAACACTAGAGACAGTTGATGGCACAACATACATAACCAAAATCCGCCAGTTCCTCAACAATTCCATGTGGTATATATTCATCATGATGAGTATATACCCGACTTTACCTTTATTCTCCATCAAGATGAAAAAATGTGTTGGAGAGACTTGGAGGGTAACATAGTGTTGCCTCCAGAAAGAGCTATCCCAAACATGGTCCTTCGTGCCCTTACACAAATCAACATGTCATAGTTATATGTAGAGTACATTGCTTATGATTACGATAAAAGGGACTGCCATCCCACAGAAGTGCAATGTCAATGGGACTTGGAGAAAGGGAGTTATCATACATCGTTGAAGGGCAAAGGACCCCATAACGCTCCACCCATCATAAGCGAAATTGAGGGTGGTGAACCTATTTCAATAGGTTCTCACAAAATAATGTTGCCCCACCTAATGATAGTGAGGAGGTGGTGTATCACAACCTACACTCCATGATTCAAAATCCTGATTCTGATCCCCATGAACACCAAGTGTTCAATGAGGGAACACAAACACAAGATAAGGGTAGGCATTCTGATGGTCATCATGATCAGCGTCAAGACCACCGAAGAGAGGATAGGAAACATCATCATGATGATGGTTCTCCTTCTTCTTCACCTTCATCGTCACATTCATCCTCTTCTTTAACATCAAGATGCAGTCATAAGGAACCTAATCGTGAGGATAAGGGTAAGCAAAGTCAAAAACCTCAACGAGAGAGTCAAGAGCGAGGACGATGGCATTCTAGGAAATCAAGGCATGGAAGAAGGGAAAGTAGGGAACCATGTAGACATCATAGACACTATGAGAGAAACGAGAACGAAGAACCCCTACTTGCAACCCAAAGCATGTTAGACATTACAGAGGCCGTTAGAATGCCTATAAGGCACCAAAAAGATAGTAGGATCAAGAGACTAGACATAAATAATATTCCACGATTTGAGGGGGTATACAACGTTGATCTGTAGAACCACTTACAGGCATTTCACGATTCCTGCACTTTGCAGAACATTGAGAATGAGTGGCAAAGGTTAAAATTTTTCCCAAGGAAACTCCTAAAAGAAGCAGAAAGCTAGTACCAGTCCTTAGAACCCCATTCGAAGGTGGAGTACGATGCTAGAACTATTTAATGATAAATATC
>MNCI01007137.1:93910-104584 GCA_015680685.1 Gnetum montanum
TACTCTTGAGTGTCCAACCTACGAAAGCAGATCCAAGGATGGAAGTAGGGTAATCATGAACCCTTGGATGCTTCCATGGATTAATATTATGCACTATTACGTCGTTTCCTGGGCCATGGTTATGCACAATGGGATCAAGTACGCCATCTCGTAGATGGGCTAAGACATGAAACTAGGAGAGCCCTTAACATATGCCCAAGGGAGATTATCAGAGCTTAGGTCCCATGAGGTTCATAGATTATTAAAGTAAGTAGCTAAGGAAGAAGGAGAGCTACATAAGAGAGAGTGTGTGGAGGAATACAACCACGATCCTTCCCTTTGAAAAAGGGGAGTGAGATTCTATGAGGAGGAGGATGAGTCACTACTCAAGGAGATGGTGAATAAGAAAACCTTGCCACTTCAGAAATTAACAATAGAAGTTTCGGCTAAGGTAGACCAAATGTGGTATTCCTTAGATAGTAGATTTGAAACCATTTTAAAAATCATAGAGGATTCTAAGGAGTGAAGTAGTGACTATGATAAAAAGAAGAAGACAGATTTGGACCATGCACGTAACAAAGGTAAGGGTAAAATGACTGTCACCGAAGAGGTTGTGGATTCTGATATGGATAATGACAGTGGATGTGAAATAGGCCAGTATGACCATCCTAAGGGATTTTGCTCAATAATCTGACATCTGCGAGAGTTAGGGGTGTACACACTTAGCCCACAACTTAACAAACAACAAGCACCCTGAAGGATACCTTATTCCCAAAGTAACTTGAGGTAGTTCCACCAACCGCTAATGTATTATCCAAGTGGAAATCCATCAAAACCTATTGAGAAACACCAGCAGTGGCAATACCCATAGTCATGGGGGATGCCACCACCAAGGCAATAATACCCTTACTGGCAACTGGATCCATATGGCTACTACATGTAGCAACCAATCTCTCCAAGTGACTCTGTTGGTCATGTGACCCCACAAGGTCACTACCAAGCTCAAGAGTACTATAGGACTCCTCCTAGGAGAGACACACCACATCCATAGCATCCTTTGAACCCAGCTGCGACTCTTACACTGATAACTCCACTACCACCTACTCCAACTATGCAAGGGGAACTCCCCAATCAACCACAATAATGTAATGCTACAAAAGCTGTAAACCTTCAACCCACTACTAGTTCTAACAACCATACAAGGAGAAGACCTTTATTCAGATCTAATAGTCCAAACAAGCTCTCACAACCACAAGCAGTTGAGCCTTTGAACATTCCTCCATCAAATAAGGCTTTAGATCTCCCTTCAAACCAACAACAGATCTCAACACATATGGTTATGTTAACACATACTATCACTAACCAGATCAAGGAAGGCCATCTTCCTAGGAAATTATTTGATCTTGGAAGTTCCTTAATCTACCTCTAAGTCACTGGGAATGAACCACGTAAAGCTCTTCTTAATTCAGGTTTCAGAGTCAACTTAATATCACAAGAAATGTACAAACCTTAGAATCTACCTCCACTAAAGAAGAGTAATATTCACTTAGAACTGGCTGACTAGTCCATCACTATTCCCTTAGGAATGGTGGAGGACATCGTTACAATTGTGTATGGTTGGTCATACCTAGCTGATTTCCTAGTGATCCAAGTAAACAATGAAAAAGGGGACTTTCCAATAATAATGGGAAGGGCATGACTAAGCACCATAAAAAATGCCTAGAAATCCATGATCTTTCCCTAGACATATCTAAGGAAACCACTTATGAGAATATTGAGAAGAAGAAGGTTCCATGCATGACATACAGTGATACAGAGGGTGATGGTGTACAGGAATGTTCAGCATTTCCTACATGCAACCGATGTGCCCAGGAAGTTAACATACAAAAGTGCCTGTATGTAGTAACCACACAACAAGAGAACACCTAGTGGTTGATAGCTAATCAAGAGAGAAATCCACCAATATGGATGGAACTAATTGGGGAACCAACTTGTGCCCACATAGAGAGCATAGATTCATTGGAACAAGAGTGTCACCAACTTCCAACCCTTAATTTGAAACCACCAATCAAGGGAAGTTAGAAACTCTTAGAAAATTCAAATGAGTTCTTTGATAGGAGAATACTAGTCTATGTGCATCCAACCAAACCTTATCATGAACCTAGAATGGTCTATGCACATAGCACATCCGAGAGAGAATGACCTCACTCATTATTTTAGATCTTCCCCTTCCAACTCAGTCATGGGGGAGATGGCCACCTATGCTAATTAATCAAAGCCCTTAGTTTCATTTTAAGTTTTTGTTTTACACATTTTTATTTTACAAATTTCTTTAACTTTTCTTATTTTTGTTTTACAACATTATTTATACTCTTTCATTTCTTTGTGTGTTTGTTTTTTTTTTTGATTCATCATCTAATAAGTGCTCCTGCTGGTGGTATGAACTGTATTCCATTGATTGCTAATGTTTGGTTTTTACTTTTAAGTTATGATGCTGATACTAAGGTATGGTTCTTTTGATATAGCAGGAAATGAGTCCACATCATCCACAGATCCATAAATTTCTATGTTCTCTCTTAGCTTGGAACTGTATAGTCCCTTTCTGAATAATAAAAACTATCAACAAATTGGTGATTGGGCATTTCTCAAACTAAGTAAGGACTCAAGGATTGAAAAGCGTGTGACTTCAAGGGGATTTGATGCACTTGTGTTGGCCATTCTCTTGGGTTCTTGGATGTTTTCTTCTTGAGTTTTCTTACCATTCCGACATTGCCACATTATTGAAAGACTAAGAAAATAAAAATAATAAGTGTTTGCATGGTGTGGTTCTCACACAAAAATAATAGTGAGAATTCAATGCACATCCCTTAGAAAAATAATCATTTGGGCTACAAGAACTGGTTATGGAACTAAAATAAACATGTTCCCTCAACTAAGGCCCTTCTCGCTTCGTACTTTCTCCTCTTTTATTTCATCAGAATGGTGGTGGCTCTTTGGGTGGAAGCATTCTTGTTACTTTAGGTGGATGGATGGGCCAAATGTATTAATGAAAAGTCACTGGATGTGGATTTTTTGAGGCTGGATTTGGAATGAGACCTACTAAGTCACATTAACCATTAATACACAAGGGGCTGTACATCACCTTGTTCTTGAGACTACATTCCATTCTCTTCTTTCCATCCTTCTTTCTCCATTTTTCACCTCATTGTCAGTTGTATCAATAGTCAATAATTTTGGTTGATACATTGTTTTATTTTTGGTAAATGCTTGTGGTTAATACTTTAACTCTTATCTCCAAATGACATTCGTAGAGCCTGTGGACTCTTTGAATGTGGGATTGTCAGGGCATTAAGGGCATGAGCCTACTTTGGAAAGGACCCATTTGCATTTCTATTTGGTGCATCCATTAATTTCTTTTCCTTAAACATTTTTGCAATCACCATTTATTTTTTTCATTTCCATCTTTGACATCCATTTTATTGGTGTGATCGTTGTTTCTTTTTCTCCATCTTTCTTATTCCTTATCTTTTTCCATTCTATCACTGCTAGAGGTCCACTCTCAGTCATGGGGGTCCTGGTCCAATTTTTTCAATTCTCTCTTAATTCCTATCCCTACACTGTGGGTAGTCACCAGTATTATATCTCCAAAACCACATTAGCCATATCACAACTCATCCAAGGGACCTTACACTGAAGAAAGGTATTAACTACATTGTGATTCATTTATCCTTGCTAATATCAGACTGTGTTGTGTGTGCAGATGGAAATCATACAACAACGGATTGGATTTGGAGGAAACACCTAGAATGGATTGGTGTTGCAGTAGTTATGCAAGGAAAAAGATTAATTACATGCTTATGGATGGATAACGAAAAGTGCAATCTTGGCGTTGGCAGCAACTGACTTCTTGTTTTCTCTCTCTCTTCTCTCTCAGCTACCAAATAAGGCTGGATGTCAAATGTGTACAATGTTCACTCTTGTTGTCATGAACACTAATTTTATCATGTATTGTAATGATGATCCGTTCACATGTCACCCCATCTCCCATTAGTTTCATTCATGTCAATAATCCTATACCTTCCCAATAGTTTGTAAGGAACTCAAGGATGAGTTTTCAATCAGTCATGGGGGTATTATGAGCCACGATATCACATGGACTGAAATATCGTGTTCACCCCTGCGATATCGCGTACGTGATATCGTAGCCCATCACTAGTTCTATAAATAAGAGGTAGCTTTCTCTTGTTTCATCATCTAGATCTAGACCCTTAGCCAAACTATAGTAGTTTTACCATTCTATAGTTATAATAATTTCCATGTGCCCATAGTAGGAGTCTCAAAGTGAATAGATCTTTATTTAAGCAAATTGTACCTGAGCACACATTTGTGTATGTCAATAAAGATAAAATTTCTAATAAACCTTGTAGCACGTGACTAAGCTAAATAGGATTTAATTGCTATTAAATGTTTAAATTATTTCCTAGATAATTAATCTTTCTTAACCTTTAACTCTCCTAGTTAAGTGCATTTAGTACAATCACTTTGGGCACATGTGTAATGCTTGGTAGCCTAGTAATGAATAGCATTTGGTAATCCCAGTAGCATTGCACTAGTTTAGGGTGTGTGCGGCAAGTGGGAATAGATACTAGTACTAGGACTATTAGAACTTAGTTAGCAAATAGTCAGTCACTTAGTCTCTTCACCCTTCCCTCTTAGCATAAGTGTCAAAAAAATAAAAGACATAAAAATCATATACCTTAGACTTACTTAACCATACAAATATGACAATACAAGTAAGTCTAGGAAGAAAACGATTGATTAACCTTAAGTGTTTCATTAGGGCGCATAAGCACTTAGTCTTTGGAGTTCGACTGGATTGCGCGTGAGATGCTCGTATTCATATGGTTGAGTGTAGGGGTACCTCGCCACTCATCATTGAGGATCAACATTGTATTCCCCTTCAAATAATGGGATATTGTTCATGTCTAATCTTTTGACCCTAATATTCTTTTGGTGGCTTGTTGGAATTCTAATGGCCTTAGTTATATCTAGCATACTTCAAGTAGTGAGTAGGGGTTCATCGTGATCGTATCCTCTATGGCGTCTATGATGCCTATGTTGTTCCCTACTCTCCCTCCTTTCGTGATGTGTTTCTCTAGAATGCCCTCATCCCATTTCTCGACTATTTTATCTATGATCCCTATTTCTCTTACCATTGTCCTCATGGTTTCTTCCTTTATGACTACATTCTGATCCTGAAGAAGAGGGGCAAGGAGATGATGAAGGTGGAGAAAAAGGAGGACTGGCACCATGATGGTGCTTGTCACTTTTTCTTTGGTGGTCTCAGCCTCAGTCGTGGTTATGATCGAAATGTCCATCAATGTCATGTGTTCGTGTTACTTTTTTGGATCCTTTGTGTCCATTGGTATTAGAACCTAGGTTATGAATAGCTGAGTGAAGGTTTTGATACACAACTCCTTGACCGAAGTCAACAAGAGGAACATCATTTTGTTGGAAACCTCCTGAGGCAGGTTCACCACCCTCATTTTCACTGAAGACATACAAGACATCCTAAGGCCACTTTTCCTTCATATATTTATAATGTCTCTCCTATTGTAGGTCCCTTTGGTGTTGTGCCTCTGTGGGTCGATACTCTCTTGAGTCATGTTCATGCACAATGTACTCTGCCTGTAAGTGCTACATACCAATTTGTGTGAGAGCATGAAGAAGCATGCTTGGGACTGAGCAATCATGAGGTAACACTATGTTATCTTCTAAATCATACTAACATAGTTGTTCATCCTGGTGAAGGATAAAGGTAAATTTTGGTATATACTCATTGGGATGAGTGTATACCACATGAAACTATTGGGGCACTGGTGGAACATCATGTGTATTACGCCTCTGATTATTCATTGTGTCAAACCTAGGCAATGAAGCACTCTTGTAAGAATAAGAAGACATGATTAATTATTTAGTATGCAATACTCTTCTCTTTGCAATGATTGTAGGGTCACTAACCCTAAGGGTTCGTTCCAATGATGGGAATATTTCCTAAGTTCTAATCAGTGCACAAACAAGAAAGTCCCTGACAACGATGTTAATGATGAGAGACAAGGTACCCCTATGCTCAACCATATGAATATGAGTGTTACACATGATCTGGTCGAACTCTAAGGACTAAGTGCTTATGCACCTTCACAGAACAAGGATGGTTAGGTGATCGTTGTCTTCCTAAGCTTACTCATATGGCATGACTGTATGGTTAAGTAAACTTGAGGTATATGATTTTTATGCTTTTTATGTTTAATGTCCTAGTGCTAAAAAGGGAGAAATGAAATAATTAAGTAACTAATTTAATTTAAGTAATTACCTAGGTTCTAACTAGTCCTAACACTGGCATCCATTCCCAGTCTCCATACACATCTTGAACTAATGTAACACTACTGGGATTACCAAACACCAGTCATTACTGGGTTACCAAGTGTTTCATGTATTCTCAAAGTGGTTGTACTGAGTGTGCTTACTTGTTGAAAATTAACAAATCAGTAAAATAGCCAATTAGCTAACGAAAGCATTGAATAATTGTAAATAACATTAAATGCAATAAATAAGCTATTCTGAATGTTACAAGGTTTATCACAAAGTTCATCTTTATTTCTAGACACAAGGAGTGCTTAGGTACACAATGCTCGAATAAAGATCCATTCACTTTATGACTCCTACTATGGACAATCAGAGATAATTCTAACTCTAGAAAGGAAGAATTGCAAGAGTTTGGGTAAGGGACTAAGAAACTAACTATCTGATTGCAAGTGCGCCTCCCTCTTATTTATAGGCAATGAGAAAAGTTTTGACTTTGGATGTTCAATATCGCTTAGCAAGCTCCAATATTGTGGACCAATATCGTGGATCTGATATTACAGTCTTAATATCGCAACTCATCAGAAGGGGATGGTGAATATAAGCTTGTGTAGAATAGGCCTTACTCATTTCCTAACCTTACAAAGATTAGGAAGAATCTACACAAGTGAAGTTCACCTTAACCTTTTCCATCCTACACCCTTATAACCAAATGCATGGATAGCCATATAGCCTAACCTTTCTTTTTCAATTTTTTATACTCTTTTATGCATTTTTATTTTACTATTTATGCACATAGCCTATGCATGTAGCCTAAGCTCATTTGCATTTTTACTTATTTGTTATAGCCTTTCTTTACTTTTACTCATATTATAAACATAAAATAACCTTATATATATATATATATCCTTTTCAACATGACCTACTATGTCATTAAATTGGCAAAATTACAGTTCACTAAGACTTTAAACTGGTGTTTTAGTCTGCTAAGACTTTGAACTAGGAATGATACAACTCATGCCTTCTATGGCTTAAAATTGCAAATGTCTCTTTTATTATATTTCTTTTTGTTTAATCTTTCATCACATTAATTAGCCATTTATGACCAAGATCATCGACATAGCCATTTATAGCATTACAACAAACAACATATATATAGCCAAAAATAAAACAAAAGTTTAAATTTAAAGTTAGAATGTCCACAACATACATAGCCATGGCCACACTATGCAGCAAATGTCAAAAAATGATAATAATCTATAACATAGTCTTGGCAGAACATAGCCATCGACATGAAAATAAAGACAAATAGCCAACAAGCTAAGTTGATGGAGGCTACTAAGTGGCATTTATAGGAGGAAGTGTTGGATCATTCCCACCCTTACTGCTAGGGCCACCAATGTCTCATGAGGTTTGAAATGCAAGAACATATAGCCAACCAGTAATCCATAGCCAAAACCATAACTTTAAACAAAAACTAAAATATAAAATACATTTAACATGTGGAGATTCTAGCTCCATAATTTTTGGGAGTAGATGTGGAAGGCCTTCATCCAAACGATGGAGGATTTGTTCCTCTATCATGTTGACCCAATTAACATCCCTAAGAGCAATGCTAGAGAGGATGTTGATGATATCTATAGTAATCCAAGTAGAAGGCTCCTAGGTAATAGTAGTGATAGAGGTCTTGTCTATAGTAGTGGTAATCTGAGTAGTAGGGGATTACTCCACCATGAGAGTACTCTCAAAACATTGATAAGCACTCTTCACCTAGATCCCCTAGATGAACAACTCTCCCTTGTGTTGTTCAATTGATTCCTCCTTGAGCCACTTAAGGTAGGAAAAATGATCCACCTTGTACTATTTCTTGTGGGCCTTTTGTTTCTTACCCCACTCTAGGACCTAGGCCCAGTGGTCTTTACAATCCTAAACCTTTTGGGAGATGAGGTCCATCTACATATATATTCTACCATATTCCATAATATTGTTACTTTTTCCTAAATAGTGTGCTAGTAGTAGGCTCATATGATATCCTACTTTGAAATTCCCTTGAGTTAGCCACTTGGGCTTCCACAGAGGCCTTGTGATCTTAGAGATCTCTAATAGTTTTCTCCTACCATTAAGTCTTCTCCCTTAAATTCATAACTTCCTCTCATAGGGATTTGTTGAACCTCTCTAGCTCCCATGAAGTTTTTACACAAGACGTTGTTAGATCAATAGTAGTCTTGTACAACTTCAAGGGTACACTGGATATATCATAGGGAAGATTAGGCAAGGAGTCAATCTCCATGTGTTTGTTGGAATCCCACTCTAAATATGACACTACAAAAGCATAAAAATGCAACTAGAAAACATGATGTACAACCTAAGATAGTCATGACACAAGCATGACCTATAACATAGAAAAGCAACTAAGGCACATAAAACAAAGTCCTTACCTATCTTGGGTGCAACTTGTTGTAAACGGTTGATGATATCCTTAGCCATCCCATGGATGAACTCCACCTTTTCTAGAGTCTCCACCCATGGTTTCACATGAAACTTAGGAACAAGTGCTTACATTGGTGGTTTAGGAACTACTATAAGCATAACAAGCATCGAACGGTTAGGATTAAAATCAAAATTAAACTATAAGATATAATGAAAATATTAAGCCATGGGCATACTTGGCTCCTCCTCTTCCTCTGGAATGATGATGGGGGATGTACCCAGTACCACCTCACAAACAAGACATCTAGATCATTTATATCTATGTCAGCAAACCTTTCAACCTCAAGTTGCTTAAGGAGTGCCTATTTTGGATGCCTTTGTTTTTCCTGCACACCATCTTAGGCTATCATAACTTGACATTTATGTACAACCATAGCACATAGAAAAATAGTTAACACATGAAATCATAAAGTAGCCATAAAATTTGAAACATAAAATAGCCAAACTTAAATAAAGAATACCTGAAACTACCTACTATGATGGTTGAATCTGAAGCATAAAATTCTTCAAGGTAGGTTGGTCTGATGCCAATGGTGTTTCCTCCATAGGTCTCCTAAGTTTCTCTTTCATTGTCCCTTTGACCTCCCTATGTAGTTTTTTGGCCTCTAGGATGCTTGCTAGGAATGTAAGAGGATCCTCATCATCTATGCTATTAGGAGACTCACACTGCCTAACATTAAGATCCTTAGTGGTAATGGATAATGTATCATCCATCCCCTATGGTGGGTTCTAGGCTTGCACCATTCCATAAATGTGCTTTATCCAAGGCCTAGAAAGTTGGCTTGGGTCATGGGAAATTGATCACCTATTCTTGTACACCATCAAAAATTATATAAATCTCTTCAAATAACCGAAAAAAATGCAAAGTGCATATGGATTATTGTAGAGGTGTCTATGTATAGTTTAAGGATCTCCTCCATAAGTCAAGCAAATAAAGTAGCCACTTAGTTAAACTGGGTGTCATCCATCAAGTCCTTCTTAAAGGTCCACCTTTGTGCAATGTTGATCACCTTATTTTGCAATAATAGTTTAGGAAATGCATGAGACCTAAACAAAGGATATGATTCCTTTGCATTAGGATTCATCGAACCATCCATGAAAATTCTATAGTGGCCCATGTTGCCACCAAGCCACTTCAAAACTTCCTCATGATGGCCTCATTCCTTAATTATCCCAGTGGGAAGATTTACCCCATTAGTGGGAATACCAAAAAAGCTATAAAAAAGATCCTCATCAATGTCTATGTTGACCTTAATACCCGAAATGGTGGTGCTAAAATTAGCCACCTTCTCATGGAAGGACTTGATGACATGCAACATCTTTGTAGTAGGGATGAAAGGGATAGGTGCCATAAATATATCAAGCAAACCTGCACATTGGATGTTTGCTTGAACATATCCAAATTCTTGTCCCTTCAACCCACTCTTGTGCTGGTATTACCTCACCAAACTTTAGGATGAGGGTATCCTCATGATGTGCTCCTAAAATTGGTATGCTGACATTAGCAAAGGTGATAGGTCCTGCAAAGCAATAACCAAAGTTTAGCATCAACATAAGAAACTTTAATAACAAGTCAAAGAAATAGAACAATTTGAAAATTCATAGCCATAAAACATCAGAAGCCATAGCTTTTATGTTTACCTTTTCTCTTCTTCTTCAGTGTGGCTTGAGTGGAGGTCCCAACTACAAGGATCTAATCCATGAAGTTATTAGAGTCTACCATTTAGTTGTGCATTGTCCCATCATTCTTACACTTCTTGTATACAAGGTTGAACCTTGAAATGTATGCATCAAAGTCTTCTCTTAAATGTTGATACACAACAGTTCTAATCTGAGGACTTT
>MNCI01007137.1:105479-147982 GCA_015680685.1 Gnetum montanum
TTTGATTTCAATGATTCCACCATGGAAAGAATTCTAAAATCACAATATTTATAGCCATACCAATTTCCAATAGAAATACATAGCCATTTTTACATGGAATATAGACAAATTTAGCAAAAACTGTAGCCATCACCATTAAACCCTTTTCACGCAAGGTTGGTAAAAACTTTACCAAAAATTCATTTGAGCTCGAAATGGAGTGATTTCACCATTTTTTGAAATTTTAAATCAAACCCTACACACCCATGCTTAAAGAAAATTCAAAATCCTTTTCGTTTCTTCAGAAAAAAATCACCAATGTGAAAATAATTATGGAAATGACACAAACCTCCTTTTAACATAGGATTAATAAAAAATTTGTTAAATTTTTTTTTTAAGTCCAATTGGAGTGATTCCACATCCATTGGAAAGCTAAAGCCAAACCTACTCAGCCATAGCAAAAAATTAGCCAAAAACATTGCTTTTTCTTAGAAAAAATTCATGAACTTACATGAAAATCTAAAAAAGGCCTAAAAACCTAACTACATGACTTAAGGAAAGTAGCCATAACTCCATCATTATTAATCCAAATTGAATGAGAAAATAGCCATCATAAAGCTTAAATGAAAGGGTATGAATTTATATTATCAAATTTTAAAAACATGCAACCATTTTATTAGGAAAAAATACAAAAATTTGCTTGCTTTTTATTGTAAAAAGCTAAAATCCTTAAAGCCTAACTTAATGTAGCCATAAAAACATAGTGAATTTTGGGGTCCGACACGCGCCCCCCCCCCCCCAACACACACATAAACACAGTGAAAATAGGCAAAATGATCAATGCCCAATAGAAAAAATTCCAAAATAATGGGGTAGGATTTTGTTAAACTTTAACTTTAACAAATCTTTAAGCCTAGATCTATAGAAATGACCCTACTTCCCAAATTTTGGGAAAAAGCATGAAACAAACATGCTTAATTTTAAAAATTGAGTTTGTGAGAGCAAAAACAATGAAGCGACCATGGATCCATGTAGAAACGAGAAAAATAAGAGGGGGATTTTTTTTATAATTTCATTTTGGCCCCTTTTTCAACATAGATATGAGAAAAATGGCCCCACATGTGATTAGAAAAATTCAAGAAAACCATAAAAAAAGAGCTAATAAATGAATGAAAAAATAGGTAGAAATTCCTACCTTAGAGTGGTAACAGATAATGCCTAGATGGAGATAAGCCAAGGAACCTCTGATAAATCGCTAGCGCACCCATGTACCTTCTAAATCTTGGGATTCTAGCTCTTCCCTTCACACTACTTGGGCACGATGGCAAGCTTAATGCTTGGGAAGGATGAGAACTGAGGAGGATGAAGGTTCAAAATTGTTTGCAAGGGAGATGGAAGGCTCCCACATGGAAGATTAGTACTCTCTACAACAAAAATCTCTACTAGAGCTCTTCTCCAATGTGCAATTTGCAAGAATGACAATTGTAATTGGAAACTTACAAAATTTAATAGTATAAACTACGTCTAAACCTAAATGCCCACATCTAAACCCTAACTACTAATTTAGTGCATCATAACTCCAAGTGCACTAAAATTAAAAGGTGGAAAACTCTCTTCCATTCTAGGTTTGGTGGGAAACAACTCTTTTCAAAATTTTAAATTTTTGGATTATGGGCCCCACCATATGCCTTCCCTTCTATCCAAAATCCCATCAATGCTGGGTTTTAATCTCTTAAGCATCTAAAGCTATGAGAAAGCCTTAAACTCCCATGTACCCATGTTGGGGATACCATGTCCAACATGGATACATGCCTCCCACTTTATAAAAAACATTAAAACATAATTATTTTCCCATTTTTGGTAACCAAGATTTGTCTTTTTTAATCCTAGGCTCCTAGAAAAAATAAGATATGGAAAGAACTAGATAACATGGGTTTCCACATTGGGGCAATAGTCACTAGTGTGGAAGAATGGAGGTAAGACCTATTCTTATCCCCAACACCCATCTAGCCCAAGTTTGATCCCAAATGGGCCCCACATGACCTGGAACCCTCCAAGTAGCTTCGACTATCCTAGAACCTCACCAGACCTAGTCAAAACAAGTTGAAACCTTGTGATTTGGTGTTTCCATGTTAGGGGAGGCTTCATCTGTGTTCAGCATCTCATTCCCAATGTGGATGGATGGGGGGAAGCCAAAAATGACCTAAACTGACTACTTAGTGACCATTTCTCAAAGGCTGGTGATCCTTAGGCCCTACTGGAACCCTTTGAAGCTTCCAAATGCCCTAAAAGTATTCAAATATGGAACAAAATTGCCATCCCCATTTCATCCATATTGGGGTGATCATGCTTGATGTGGAAAAATGAGAAGAAAATACATGAGGAACTTAGAAGCCTCCAAACTATTGGATCTTGACACCCAGTGCTAACCATCAACAATGGTAACCCAGAGACTAACATGCATAGTCGATTGAGTGTTCAACTAGACTAGATCTANTCATCCATGCTGAGACTTGAATGCTCAATATCAAGGGGATCTTCTTCAGTGTGGAACAACCTTATGGAATTTTTTTTTTTTTTGCTAATTTTTGTAATCTAGTGGCATCCAGATAAGCTGTGAAGGTTCTAGTGTTAGGTACAAGGTAATTTGATGTTTTTTTCTTATTCTAGGACATACCACTAAATTTTCTAGTTAATAACTTTAGTTTTCCATTCTAGGAAACATGGAAGAACCAAGAAATTTAGATCTAGTCTAGTTGAACACTCAATCGACTATGCATGTTAGTCTCTGGGTTACCATTGTTGATGGTTAGCACTGGGTGTCAAGATCCAATAGTTTGGAGGCTTCTAAGTTCCTCATGTATTTTCTTCTCATTTTTCCACATCAAGCATGATCACCCCAATATGGATGAAATGGNTACTTATCTTCTGACCCTTAGCATGGAGAAAAAATGGAAAGCCAAATTTAAAACAACCAAATATCAACCTTAGACATTGATAGCCAATACCAACAAACATGTAGATACTCATGCATAGCCCAAATTGATGAAAAATTGTCAAAAAAATTTCCCCCCAATATTCCATGCTAAACATGGGAACTATAGCATGAAAAAAAGTTTGGAAGCTCAAAAATTTCCTAATAACCCTTAAAATGAACAACTTTTGACATTGGATGTTAGCAATCAACATTAGCTACCTTAGAAGCCCTCATGTATAGCTAGAATTGCCAAACATTAAGGCCCCTTAATTCTTCCACACTAAGAACCACCTCTTCCACATTTCCTAGCATGGAAGAAAAGGGGAAACTTTGGGATGACTTCAAAATATCCTCTAGAGACCTCAAACGAATGCTACAAAGCCTTGTGTTTGTCCTGGCACCACATTTATGCATCCTAAGATCTTTAGGTCTTTCAAAATCAACCATGAATAGCAAGAATGAATTTCCCCTAATCTTCCATGATGATAATGGAAACCCTAGTGTGGAAAAAGAGGGAGAACATTAAAATTCACTTCATAACCATTAAAAGAACCAAATTTTAACACCAAGCATCGACAATCGACATTAGTAACCTCGAAGACCTACATGCATCACTAGAAATGATACAAAATGGTAAAAGGATATTTCTCCCTAGTCTTCCATGTTGGGCATACTATCCCTAGCATGGAAAAAGAAGGAAAAACTCAAAAAACCATCTACATAACCTCCAAATTGGCATAACTTGAGCTCAAACCCTAGTCCTTGACCCTCGTAATCCTAGAAGCACACATGCACAATCAACTAAGGATAAAACTAGCCAAAATATAAGATTATTGGCTCTTCCATGTTGTGCATCATCTCCTCCATGATTCCTAGTGTGAAAAATAAAGAGGGGACTCATTTGGAGCTCATAAAAACCTCAAAATAACATCAAATAACCTTACATGCACTCTAGAACCCTATCAACAATCATTGAACCCTTCAAACCGTAGAAAACTAATCCCAAATGGTCAAACATGGTTTTTCATAGTATTTCACATTGATTGCCCTAGCCCTAGCATGAAAAAAGATCAAGAAGCTCTAAAACCACTTGGAAGTACTAAAAAATACCAAATTTTTACATGGAGATAACCTTTGGCCCTAGCAACTCTAGAAATTAACATTAGTTGATTATGACTCAAATTTGCCTAGATATAGGATTCTTGCTTCATCCATGCTCTAGGAGGTTCCTTCTATGCTAGGTAGCATGGAAACAAGGGGTAAAAGCTACTTTTACACTTCTGGTGGCAAGATGACACTCCCAAAAGCCAAAGATCTACACTACAGAAGCCTAGGATCTCATAGCCTTGAGATTTTGCTCATTTGACCTTGTTTTGATGTTCAAAATCCATTTTCCCTAATCGTCCACATTGAAGTAACTCCCATAGCATGGAAATAGTGGAAATACCTTAAGTACCCTTGAAAAATCTCTAAACATGCTTAAAATTAGCCAAAAACTTACAAAATCAAGGTTTACAATTGTAGGGACCTAGGAACTTGGTCAATATGCTTTCAAAGGATATTGAATTTAAAAAAAAATTGTTCCCAAATATTTCCATGCTTGGGATACTATGATCAGCATGGAAAAAAGGGGGAATCCATTTCAACATGTTTTGACACCGAAAACTACCTCAAAATGAAACTAGGGAATGCACAACTACTAGATCTATGTTCAAGCTATCTATTCGAGCATGTTTGAACCTATTTTCGCTTGAAACTTGGTTCTCCACATTGAATCCCCTCTTTTCCATGTTGATGAGTGTGGAAATAAAGCGGGAAGGCTTCAAAAATTTCTTTTTAGCCTTTACAGGCCTTTGGATTGTCAAATTTTGATGGATCTAGCCCTACGTTACCTTGGGGAGGCCCTAGAATCTCAATTTTGGACCTCTAAATGCTCCCAAACTTACTTTCTCTAGTTTTTGTGCCAAGGGTCCCTTCTTCCATGTTGGCCAATGTGGAAATAAGGGGGGACTAGTGTGGAAGCCTCAAAACACTTGATTTCTAGGTCCAAACAACCTAGAAAGAGCCCTGACTAATGTCTGAACTCACCTAATAGTCTTGTAGCCTCAAAACATGGACTAATAAGGCTTGAAATGATTAAAACCTAACCATTTTTACTTATATTAGCCAAATTTTACCATATATAGGCTATTTTGCTTTATTTTTTGCCTTATTACATAGTGTTTTGGCTTATTTTTGGACTTGTGTTGCATTGATTAACCTTGTTGACATTCTATGGCCTTTATACAATCTTATATGTTCTTTATTTTCCTTATTATAGCCTTATTTTCATTTTTTGGTCCTTGAATGCATCAAATAGTGGGGTTTGACCTTCCCTAACCACCATTTGACCCCATGTGACTAGGGCCTGCTTAGGTCTAAAAATTAGCATCATAGTCCACAAAGACACTAAACTAGCATCACTACTTGCTAAGGCCTAAAACTAGCAAAAGTATGACCTTTCTTGACCATTTGTAGCCATATTTCTTATATTTCCCCTTGCTTAACCTTCATTTAATCCTTGTACTTTGTCGAATTTTCCTTACCTTATTGATGACCTTGGATGACCTTGTTTGCATTAGTTTTGTATGTATTTACATAATTTTATAGCATTTTAGAATTATTTATTTACTTTTGCCCAGGTGCCACTTAATATGCTTTTGGTTGATATGCAAGATCAAAGTATGCATACATGCCAGAAAATTAGTTTTCCTTTGTATCTACATGGACGTCATATGGATATTGAATGGTGTATTGACCCTAATTATCTAGATCTTGAGCTTGAGAGTCTTATAGATCACATAGCCTCAATAGAGAAACCTTTAGAATGGCCTAAAAACCTAGTCCAAATCCTTAACTTAGAAGTAGGTGACATAACTAAAACCCTCTAGTTGAGGTTCTTGTCATAGTGCATAGTGGTGAGGAGAAAACCCTTAAACTAAGTTCCTTAATAGAACCTCAATATGCTCAAGACATCACCAAGGTCCTATAAAGCAACATTAAGACCTTTGCATAGTCATATGAAGATATGCTAGGCCTAGACCCATGCCTAGTGCAACACAACATCATACTAGATCCTAGCATTAGACTAAGTAAGTAAAAATTACATAAAATTACACCTAATTTGGCCTTCACAATTCACGATGAGATCTCAAAGCATTACCAAGTTGGTTTCATTAAGGTTGTTGACTACACAAAATGGATGTCCAACATAGTGGTAGTCCCTAAGAAGATTAGGATTATCCATATTTACATTTATTTTTAAGGGCTAGATAAAGCAACCATCAAGGATGACTTCCCTCTATCAAGTATTGATCAACTTATTGATATTATGGATGGACATGCCTTATTGTCATTTATGGATGGCTTTCCAAGATATAACTAGATTAGAATCAACCTAGAGCACAAACTTACCATGACTTCTATGACCCCTTGGGGTACATTTGGATATACTATGATGCCCTTCAGCCTTAAGAATGTAGGAGCAACATACCAGAGAGCCATGACCTATATCTTTAGCAATTGCATGCTAGGTTTACATAATGATTCCATAGATGATATAGTCATTAGGTCCAAAGTGACTAATGACCATGCTAATGACCAAGACCTTGTGCTCAAATGATGCCTTGAGTATGAGCTTAGGTTTAATCCTAAGAAGTATGTCTTTAGTGTTAAGACTAGTAAGATTCTTGGCTTTGTAGTATTTGAAGTAGGGATTCATGTTGATCTTGATAAGGTTAAGGCCATGTCCAAATTAGTAGCACCTACAAACCGTAAAGAGCTTTAAGGATTACATGACATATCACAGTTCATTTGTAGGTTTATCACTAGGCTTACTGATAAGTTACAACCCATGAAACACTTTCATAAGAAAGGAGTTCACTATGAGTGGACATCTCAATTCTAAGAGGCCTTTGAAAACCTTAAGCAAGAATCGACACAATTGCCAATAGTCTATCCTCCAAAAGAGGGTAACTAGTTTTACATCTACGTTGCCATCTCTAATACATCAATTTCCTCTCTACTTTGTAAAAAATGTGATGATCGAGCAGAAATACCTAGATACTACTTAGCCATGCATGAGATGCCCATGAGGCTCGATACACTAAAGTGGAAAAGTATTATTTAGCCCTAGTCTTCTCTTTGAAGAAGTGGAGACACTACCTCTTCAGAAACTAAGTTAACATCATTTGCAAAGGAAACATACTCAGAGCCATAATGACCAACATTTATGAAAGTAGTTGTATAGCTTGATGGAAAGCCATAACCATGGAGTTTGACCTTTATTATGTCTCTTAGTCCTTAATGAAATTCAATCTATAGTTGTACAACTCACAATTTCACTTGTTGATAACCAAGTAGCCATAGACCTAGAATTCACTGAGGAGCATATTAACATAGTTAGCCAAGTACCTAAGGGTTATGATATGGTCATGCACTTTGAAAGAGCTTCAACTACCCATGAGGCCAGTGCCATTGCCATCATAACATTTTAACTTGGTGAGATCCAATCCTTCACCTATTGTTTTTGGTTTCCATGTACCAACAACATAGTGAAGTACAAGGGATTGATCAAAGTAATGATGGTAGCTCATGACCTAGGAATTAAATGCTTAGTGCTCAAATGCAATTTACAAGTCATGGTTAACCAAGTAATAGAGATCTATTCATGTAAAGAAAAACACTTACAACCACATTGTGACCCAGGAAAATAATTATTACAACAATTAAAAAATGTTGATATCAAACACATATCCTAAAATGAGAATGCCATAGCTAATGCAATTGCAACTTTAGCTCTTAGTGTGATGCCAGCTGTGTTTTTAAGTTGCCCATCTTAACCATGAACTATGCTATTCCTAACACACAAACGACTAAGGACATCTTTACAGTCATCATTGATGTTGCTTCTCCTAGAGAATGGTATAATGATATCAAATTTTACCTTATGCATGGTGAATCCTTACAAGGCCTGACTACTATTCAAAAGGATGATGTATGCAAGCGATCGAACTAGTATGTTATCATAGGTGATAACACATTATGTTGACAATCCTATGATGGCATAATCCTAAAGTTCTTAGGTAAAATTGAAGCCTAAACAATCCTAGAGGAGGTTCAGAAGGGTGTTTGTGGAGGACATATAGGACCAAGAGCTATTACCACTAAGATTAGATAGTTAGGCTACTATTGGCCTCATATGAAAAATGATTGCCTACAGGAGTTTACGTGGTGTGACATGTGCCAATGATATAGCAACCTTATACATCTACCACCAACTAAGTTACACACCACTTAAATAACGTGGCCATTTCAACAATCGTTGTTGGATATCAGTAGGTCCATAGTGCCTAAGTCTTTCATAGGGCATATCTTCATCATCATTGCAATCAAATACTTTACAAAGTGAGTTTCCTAAGGAGGAATACATCTAAGTAGGTTTGCAAATTCATCCTAGATAACATTGTAGCTCACATTGGCATATCCATGACCATAGTTACAGATGATGGACCACAATTTAATAGCCAAAAAATAAAATATTTCCATCATGACCTAGGCATTAGGCATTCTTTCTCATCACCTTATTAACCTCAAGTTAATGTACAACCATAAGCAAGCAATAAGACCATCATCAACTTAATCAAAAATATGTTTAATAATAGAAAATGCAAATGGCATGAGCATCTTGTCCATGCACTTTGGGAATATAGAACAACTAATCACATGACAACTTGTATGACCTCTTATAGCTTGGTTTATGGTTCTAAATTTTTTTTACCTTTTGAATTATAGATGTTGTCACTTCAAGTAGCCTTCATTGACTTCATCAATGATGAGTAGAACAAGTTGTTGTAAACAAAAACCCTAAACTTACTCACATTGAACACTATCAAGAGAGGTGAAAGTGGCAAAATCAACATAACTTGACCATGCATAAGAGCACGGAGGATGACCTAGTCATCAAACTCATCTAAAAGCATGTGGACAAATTCTCAACCAATTGGGAAGGGGCCTTCCTTGTTACTATGGCTTATAGGAATAGTGCATTCAGAATAGCTGACATGGATGAGAATGAGCTAGCCAATCCAATAAATCATTTCTATCTAAAGTTGTACTACATGTAGTTGACAATCATCAACAAGTGAGCCTACTTTGAAAAATTTGCTACGAGCTTAAATTGGAAACACACCCTACCAAGGCCTTAAACTAGTACCATCGCCCCAACAACCTTAACCTAACAACTTTTGTAACTTGGATAGCTTGATTCTCATGTGGCCTATATGCATTATGGTGTTATAATATGTAGTGGTGTTTTGTATTCTTTGTTGGTGCCTCTTGGGCTAATCCTCCAATACCAACAAAGAGGGGCCATTGAAACACCACAAAAATTTGCATGTTATAGTCAATTTTCATCATGTAGCATTCATTCCATGAAACCTAAGGAAAAACCTCATTATAAACGTGAAAATTGTAATCCACAATGGGAAATTTCACATACTTTATACTTTTGGGGTTGAGAAATGCCTCATAAGTGGTCAAAGCCTCATTTCCCAAGTGAAAAAAGTCACCTAATGTCTATATTTGGCTTGGGGGAAATAAAAAATGCCTTTTGGAATGTCAAAAATGGTAATTTGATGGGTTTTATGGGGGCTATACATTTTTCATGTTGTAAGAAAAAAAGCTCAATACCCAAAATTTGCATTGTAACTTCATGAGAATTTGAAGCCAGAAATAATTGCCTTGTTTTCCCATTAAAAATCCTACCCTGTGGCCTTGTTTTTGCAAACTTTAGGCATTTTTAATGTGTAAAAGGTTAGGCTTGTAGCCCACACTTTGTGAATACCATCTATATCAACATATGGAGGCCAAAATGCTTCATACATTGTAAATAATTAGCTCTTTTTCCCCACATATTATACATTCTAGTCGCATACACTATGGCAGTGTGTGAAACTAAACTTTCCCACAAGATGTAGTTTGAACTATGGAAATAGTCCAAATATGCTAGAAAATTTGGCAGAAAAAGCCAAAAATTTTGGTGGCTCACACACTAAAATTTGGACCATGAAAACAAGCTTCATATGCTACCAAAACATGGTGGGGAAAGCCAAAAATGCTGGTGACCCATATGCTACACTTTTTGCCCATGAAAATGACCCAAAAACACTTTGTAATGTTCTAGAGAGCATATGAAACTATAATGGACGTAGGAATAGTAAATTCCACACCTATAAATGCTAGATTCATGATAGTTTTAAAGATCTTTTAGGAATATACTTTTTAGGTAGATCTTCTCAATACATAGTGAACAACTAGCAAAACAAGAGAGACATGTTTCAGCAAAGAATGGAGGAATCATTACAAATTTTAGCAACCTTTCATAGATTTTGTAGTGTAGATCAAGTAGATAGACAAGTGCAAATAAGTGTAGAACATAGCCTACCTCTTGCATCAGTATTAAGAGATATTTCTATATTTTTGGGTTTTTAAAACATATCGATCTATACTCTCTAAAATTATTTTTTTACAATATTTTTACATTATTTGATACAAAGTTTTGTAGTTACTTTGGCCATATTTTTCACCCTTTTTATGCATATTTCTACATTCTTGATAATAGATTTCATAAGTCCTTAGATGATTAGCTAGATAGTTTAAGGTGATCCAAACATATTTTGAGGCTTATGGATCCTAGAATTAAACTGTTTCACATGAAAATTTTTGGTTCTTCCAATGCCAATTTTTTCTATCTCTACAGGATACAATAGCTTTTACCTAGTGCTAGAAAGAGGACCTCTTATTATTAAAAAGTTTATAATTTATTTGGTTATATTAGATAAAAGAAATATATAAACAAAATAAGTCAATTGATCTAGCTCCTGACTAGTTCCTTAGATAAGCAAGAAGATTTCAAAAGCCCAATGCATGCATTTGAACTTAAAACTGGAGTTCTGTTAGGAGAAATTGAAATTATCAATTCAAGTAATGGAATTACGACATGGTGTACTAAGACATAACTATTGGTTAAGGGCTTATCATTCAAAAGAAAAGCTAAATTAAAAATAGGATCATTTAGTAGAACTTAGAGTTTACAAATAATGGCTAAGCTAACCCTTGTTAATCCATTTATATAAGCCATGTCTTTAATTTTCAATTCTTACCATGATATTCCTAAATCATATTACAAATATCTTCAAGAATCATATATCCCTAGTAAAGCTTACTTATTATAAGAGTATTTACACATGTTTGAACTAGCCCTTGTTCATGTAAATATTCAGCATCTAGATCAAGCATGTAGTCTATTCATAGGTAACCTTAGAGTCATGGCTCAAATTTGGGATTTAGACTTACCAAATAATAGTATTACTAGTTGGGATAATATAAAAACCTTATTTATAACCTAGTTTGGTAATTAGATAAAAAAACATCAGCTATATAGTGGCCTAGTTCAAATGAAATAGGGAAATAAGGAGGTAGTAAGAGAATCCAACATTAAGTTCTAAAGAGTATGTGGTTTATTCCAAAACCAATTTTTCCTAGCAATGAAGTTTTAAGAGATATCTATATAAATGGTATAGATCATAGAATCTTAGTTTGGCTATTAAGGATTCCAAATGTTAATACTTTAATAGATCTTTGTAGTGAACTTATAGAATTAGAAAGACAACTAAAGTTATTCTTTGAAAATACACATCCTTCTTTAAAGAAGCCTAAAAAAGAGATATTTCTGATGCAAATTTTGACTTAATCCAAGGCATTATTGTCAATCAATAGTTCCATGAAGTTATGGAGTGAAGAGCTTGATAAAGATAGATTTTTAAAGGAAATGTTGAATAAAATTAGTAAGTTAGGAAAACCTATGTTGAAAATGAGAATTAAAAGAGAAAAAATATTTTTAAAATATAGGAAATTAGATATCCAAGCAAAGCTCAAGGGCATTGAAGAAAAAGAGGACTTAGTTGATTCAAACTTGATAGAATTTGAAGAATTTATAGAATCCACATCTCTAAGCATACATTATTTGGAGACGTCATCTAGTGATGGAACATCTAAGGATTCAAAATCGGGATATTCTTCTAGTGATGAGTTCAATAATAATAAGAAGCTTAGATACGAACTCAGAAGTAAAAAGGAGAAATTTGTAGCATCTAGGCCACAAAATACAATGCTTGAACTTGCTGGAAAACATAAGGTTTTTAAAGAAAAAAAAATCAAAGGAGAAATTTATAACATCTAGGGCACAAAATACTATGCTTGAACCTACTAGAAAACATAAGGTTATTGAAGAAAAACAAAATTCAGAGGAGAAATCTCAACCTAATGAAGAAGATCACTAGGATCCTCTCCCAAAAATGTTTAGAAAGTTAGGATTTTATGTTGAAGGGAAGTATAACATAATACAAAATTTAAAAAGAATTAAAGCTAATATTAACCTATATCAACTACATCAAATGGAAGGATACTCCAAGAAAATTTTAGAGGAAATTAAAAATAAGAAGAAGGTGGGTGACATTATCATGAACTACATTTATAATGAGAAATTTACTAGTAAAATATAGGTTATTCCTAATAGGGACACTTCCCCTTTCCTATTGATCCTTAAGTTGAAGGATAAATATTTACATAATTGTTTAGTCAATTCAAGAGCCACTTCAACATTAATGGCTATGATAATACGTGATCAACTGGGATTAAAACCTAAACAATCAAATAAGAAAATTATCCAAGTTTATAAAAGGAAAGTCATGATAGTAGGCCAATTACTAAACATGCTACTTGTTGATGTGAAAATTTGGGCCATAAAGACACACTAATGCACAATGTTGGTAAAGTGCTTGATTTTATAAGGTTATTGCATAGTGCACCTTGCTTAGGGCACAACTATCCTAGGAATAGTCTTAGTGGAAGAGGAACATGATTGATAATTTAAATAAAATTACTAAATTTAAATATATTAAATTATATTCAAATGGAAATATTGAAGATAAAATAATTTACAAATATCATGATATTAAAAAAGTTAACAAGTAGAGAAAAGAGAGAACTTAGCAAATTCATTAATGGTTACAAGTAGTCATGGCAGTAGTACATAGCAGCTACAACAAGTGATACCAATAGCTTGCAGAGAACAACACCATCCAATAATGACTAATAGCAGTAATAACAAGAAGCATCCAACCAGCAAATCATTAGGCAAGGAGTTGCATGAAGTAACAACAATACTAATATGGAGAAGAAGATAGGATATGGGATTAGAAGATGGTGGGATGGAATAGGAGAAGGAAAGGGAGAAGAAAAGGGAGAAGGGAAGAAGGAGCAAGATATGGAAAGAAAAAAGAGAGAAGCCAAGAGACTTTTCTTTCTCCTCCCTTCCTTATAATGACCTCATTCTTCATCTAGGTGTATGGGCTTTTATAGCCCATACATTCTCCTCCTCCTCCTTATTTTTCTCTTAGGAAGTACATGGGTGCCATGTGTGCATGAGAACTAGAAATCTTCTTTATCTTCTAATTGATACTTTGGATGTTCCAACTAATGTTCCAAATATGCTTTACAATTTAGCCTCCTTGTTTTTCTCTATGCTTGCCTCTTGTTAAGAAAAAATAAAGAAAATCAAAGTATTTGTAAAATCATAAATTTTAAACAAGAGAAAAAAACTATTACTTATTATTTATTTATTAGTTTAATTATTATTATTTATACCTATAACAACTCATTTACCCTTTAAAATCTTCTCAACAATTAAAGAAATCCTACATATTTCTATCTATCCAAGGTTACATCTCCCTCCTATTTCATCCCCATAATGATACAAGGCCAACCTAGCATTCACCAATTGGATCTTCCAAACACATGAACATAACCAAAACCTATTTCATTTTCATTGCACCATAAACAATTTGGGCAAAGAAACCAATGAACACCAAGACCTCAAACATAGGCTTTCTAGGTGTATGCAATGAAGAGAAACCCAAAAAGAAGATCCTAACATGGAGAAGGAGAATCATAACAAAATTAACCAATATATCCTTTTGTACAAAATCCTATTTATCACATTTCTAACCATCTTGGTTCGCATGTAAAGAAGATACATTATAAGAATTCTTGCAAACACCGCATGAATGATAACAGTAAGGAGGGAATAAGCATAGAAAATGTCATCATCACAGTCATGGAACTCCTAAGTGAAATAATTTGTAATCTTAGCTTCAACCCCTTCCTTCTTGTTTTTGTACCCCTCATGGAACTAGACATTGGGACTCACAATGCTGAAAAATAACTACATTATGAACATAAACAAACACAACACTAGAAAAAAATGAAGGTCCTCCTACACCTAACCCATCTATGAGGCTCCAATGCTAGCCTCCTCCTAGATTTGACTCAAGATTGAATGTAAAGAACATAGCCAACACAAAAGACTATGGCATTGGTGGATGTCACAATGACAGCTAAGGTTGCTACACTGAATGCATCAATTACCATTATCCTCATCAGTGTTGATGTGTAAATTTTGGATGCCCCAACACCTAGGAAAACTTATTTGAGGAGACTATTGCCTAAGGTGCCTCTTGTATGAGTACAGAAACCTAGGAAGTCTCAACAAGAAAGGGATATGTGACATTTCAAAAAGTAAATTAAACTAAAAAGTCAAGAGAATTTAAATAAATAAATTATCTTAAATTTCAAACTTCATGAAAATACAGTAAGTAATTAGTAAATTTAAACTTTTCCTTGGTCCTTCTGCTACCAGTGTGCATACTGTCTCATTCCTTGAACAGTGTCGTAGCCAACACTACTGACAACCATTAGGAGAGGGAGAGAGAGATCTGTTCCACCACTAACCATTGTTATTTGCACAATTTTTTTGTGCTATTCATGTGCTTGCCACATGCTACTGTAAAGAGAGGAGAGAGAGAGATATGTTCTACCGCTCTACTAACTACCACGTGCATCACTGTTGATGGGCATGTGTAGTTGCCACGTAGGCCATCAGTTACCATGTCACCATTGTCAACCCTAGTTACCACTGTCGCTCTACTACTGATGCACCTACCACCACTTCTAGCACCATCATTGTTGTTGCTAATGTGTGCATGGCCACTGTGTTGGCTACTATCGACAACAAAGAAAGCCCTGACCATGGTAGAACTCACTACTTCTCTATCACCGCTATTGATAGACAGACGTTGTACCTTTGCTACTGTTAACTACCATCATTACTGCTGTCATGCTAGATAATGCTGCTGCTGGTGCCCGCATCACACATCATTGCTGCGACTAATGACACTAAGTGATAATAAGGGGGGAGAGACAGAGACTTTGGAGATGGTGTTGTGCTCCATCAGTTCATCTCTTGTCACACATCAGAAAAAGAGAAAGGGGGAGGAAGAGAGAGACAAAGAGATGATGTCTGCAATCCTCCACCAATCCCCTCAATTGCTGCCTAGCCTTGAGACTGCTTGTTCATCTTCCACCATTGCCTTCCATTGCCTATCACATGTCAACTTCTAGGAAGTGATAGGAGGCTTTGCCTCAGTTAATGAGGACACCTAATATCCTCTATGAAAGAAAGAGAAATCATCGTCTTCTAATTTCCTAGTTAGAGAGGGAAGTCCTCACTGGCTGTCGGATGATTCTGTAGTAGGTCTCGGCCAGCCTTTATAGTTTCTCAATGCTCAAAGTTAGTTACGGCCACTCTCGTAATGCCCGACACTTTCTCCACCACTGATACATTCACCTATCATTGGTTACTGTAATGCTGTGCCCACATTTTCTATGTAATGCCGTCACCTTCTTCCATTTCCATGACGATTCAATGCATTATATCTTTGTGTCTTTTATCACATTTTTCAACTCGCAACAATGAACTGTATCTAGTTTGGTTTTTTTGAATTTCTTTTAACACAGCACGCTGCCCATTAAAATTTGGTTTATTCTTTCCACAAAACTCTCATTTTTAATTTACGTAAAGATGCTAAGTCGTCATGAATGTAAAAAGATAAAACAAAAATTTCTACATTCGTAATCAAGTGCTCGCTTCGTAGGATTTAAAACAAATCAGCCATCCAATTGGTAGGTAACCATCATCAAAGAAGTGACATGAAACCAGGAATAAATTACACAAATTTGCAATTCTTGTTTCACTTTTAACAAGTTAGAAATTCAAAGAAGCTACAACAAGTTCACGTTTCTATTAACTACATTAACAAATATAATGTACCATCTATGTATCTAAATGTAATTTGACTAAGATGATGGACAAATTTTAAAAATATGCATTCAAAAGGAGGCATAGGTCTGTGTCATAAAAGAAAATTTACACCTAATTTTGATTTCAACACAGGCTATAGGGATATGTTATGAAATTCCTTGTAAGATGCATCAATTTTAGACTTGCTTGTTACGTCATTCACAAGAAGTCAGATGATCTCCTGTAGTTAGATGTTGAGACATCAACCATGAAATCTGACAATAAATTCTTTCTCTTGTGCATTCCCAATCTTCTCACAAGGTTAAAGTCAAAAGTATATGAACTACTTTGACCATGAGACTTATACTAAACTTAATAAGAAGGATAGGCTCTTGTTAGATCATGGCTAGCCACAACTTTTGGATTTTTCCTTGGGACTCTTTTTTTTTTTTTTTGACATTTAGAAAGGGGATAGATGAAAGGGATTATTTGATTTCTTTTCTTTTTTTTTTGAATTTTTGGGAAATAGGTTCAAAAGGGGAAATGGAGGTTAGGATGAAGAGAGTTGTTAGACCCCATCACACTCAAGAACTTAATACACTACCAGTGAACATGGTCCTCATTCTTTTTTTGTCTTGTTTAGAAAAATTTGCTCATTGTGTACTTCATTCTTAAGGTAGGAATTCCAACACGAGTTTGGCCGATTAGCTACATTGCCAAAGGAGATAGTTCTTTTGGAACTTTGCCCATGGTGTAGTTCAACCCTTGTGCATGTGCCTTTTAATTACAATCTAGATTACATCATAGTAGGTCTTCTAGGAGGCTAAGGGTTCTCAAGTGAAGATGGACACACTGCACCCTATTGATCATAGGGTAGACATGAATCATCACACTTGAGGGTTGGGACTTATGAGAGGGAAAATGACATTTTCCAAGGTCGCCTAGTGATTGTGGCTAAGCATTCTTTAATGTTACATATCCTACACTCACATGATCATGATAATAACATGATAAGTTAGCATAAATCTCATCCTCCATTATCTAGCATAACAAATAAAACTAAAACCTTAAAATAGACTGGGAAGAATCATAACATTATTGAAATATATAATATAAAGAAGATTTCATGTAATAGTAATAGGATATATAAAGCATTATGCTTACGTTATTTTCCAATGGTGTTATGATGAACCAACACCTAGTAACTCAAACGATCATAATGATTACTAAAATCATATGAAAAGTACAAATAAAACCAAAACCAATATGCTAAGAAATAGATGACGGAAATGCAAAGAAAATATGCAAATGCAACTATATACAAAAGAAATGCATGGTGAAGGGGAAGAAAACATCCAACTAAGAATCTACCAGGTGTCCACTTGGGGCACCTAGGTAGAAATGCTTCAGATGAAATGCATTAAAATTCCTATGTAACCTATGTCCTTACAAATCAACAATTTTGTACACATTGGGACCAATGATGTTTGTTACTTGAAATGGGCCTAACCAAATAGGTGAGAACTTACTTTGAGGACTTGTTTAGTTAGATGCTTTATCTATTTTTATGACTAGATCTCATATTTTAAAGACTTTACCTACATACTTATTACCTAATCATCTTTTAACAATTTGTTGATGATTAAGATTACAAAAATCAAGACCTAATCATAATTCACTTATTTGTTTTCTATTAGGTACTAAATTTGAATGTTTTGTAAGATGAATAATTTTATATCTTAGAAGTTCATCAAGTTATTCTTTATTATAAGTTTCAATCTTAGGTCTAACATGTCTTAGTTTCTGTAAGTCATTGAATATAGCTTCTCTAGGAACATGTTCAATGGATACGTTATCAAAATTTTGTGCACCTTCTAATGTTTTAAGGGATATCATCTTATTTATGTCTTTGTCCTCCCCTAAAGGTGGTAGGTCACCCAGAATAAATCTATCATGTTTATGATAAGGCAAGGTATCTTCATAAACTTCTTCACCTTGTCTAAATGTTTGATAGGGTTGGGTGGAATTTGTATGAGAAAAAGGATTTATTTTTGTAATTTCACTCACATGGTCATTTATAACATGTTCGCCTTGCTCAACCTCAATAACTCCAATATAAAGATTAGTGTTTTGATTTTTCAAAGAGTGGTTTTGCTGATCGAAGGTTGTAACTAATTGTTTATAGAAAGGCTCTCTTGGTATGATCATATATTTATATTTTCCTTTGATAGGAATTAATAGTATTGAGAAATCTAACCTAAAGAAGCCCTCAAACATGGCTCTAAAAGTCCTAGATAAGAGCACACTGTAAGTGGGTGACATGTCAACTACTAAGATATCTATATAACATGTAAATGTAGGATATTTTTTAAGTTTTTCTTTCACTTCTTTTAATGACCGTACTATAGGTACATTAGACCCATTGAGTTGTATCACACTTCTTGTTTGTGATAGCATCCATGCTCCTAAGGTTTTACATATCTTAAGTGGCATGACACCAATAGTTACTCTAGAATCCATCAAATAATTATGAACATTCTTCTGTAAAATAAGTAGAGCTATTAGGAAAGGAGGTTGCTCTTTCTTGATCATGATGGAATTGTTTGCATTTTGTATTGATAATGAGTTAGGACTGTCTACAAAGTGAACTTGCCTTTTGGGGGTTGGAAATTTTTCTTTATTAATTTCAAGTATATGAACTATCTTTTGAATCATCTCTTTCATTTCATTAAAGTGTAGAAGATGATACATTAAAATCTTAGCTTTAATTTTCTTCAAATCCTCAACTAGATCATAATTCTTATGTTCATCTTTGACTTCTTGTTGAGGTGGAGTTCTTCTAAGTATAGAAGGGGGGTTTTGGTCATTGTCGGACATTTTTTTGGGATGATCCAGTTTGAGTATTTGTGTTGTTTTAACTAGAAGCTCTTCTATTTGGAGGAGTATAAGGATTATTCTAAGTTTTTTATTGTGTGGTGTTCATAATGACACTAAGTCTATAGTAGTCAATGTTATGTGGGTTGGGGTCACTTACCATAACTTGTTCCAATGACGAAACCTCTTCATCATCTATTTCATGAGGTACATTAAGGACCATAACAAGGGTTTTTCCATTTTTTTAACTCTAGGAATTATCACTATATAATGCTAAAACTGGAGGACAAGTCCTCTTAGAATGTTGCCTTGTATTATGGAGACAACAATAGTTATCATTGATTGATGTACTAAGCTTTTTAGATTGTATAGGAACCTTGTTGTTGTTCCACTTTAATTCAACTACTTCATTTAAAATTTTTTGAAGTGAAGTTAATATCTAGGTCATCTAATATTGATTTTGAGTTGGAGGTTCAACAGGATTAAATTTCCTATTTGCGTTTATGATGAATTAGATTAAGGCTTTCAATTGGTCATCATTCAAACCAATGTTGGATAGTAGAAATGAAGGAGACATTGAAATTTGAAGATAATTGTTTGAAGGTTGAGTCAATTGAAGGTGAGTGGGAGTTTAAAACATGGTATTGGTCATTGGGAAAGTTGGTAAATATAGAGGACTAGATTGCACAGGGTTACTAATGCTCATCATCCCAAATTAGGTTTTAATACTATTCATGAGGGTAATTTGTTCTAACTTGATGGCTTTAGACATTGTTCCTTATATTTCTATTATGTTGGGATCAGATTTGATGGCATAGGAAATGAATGGGTCAATGGTAAATAAGTAAAAATTGGGGATGGCACTAGGTTGTGGGCACATCTCACTTGACACATAAGCAAGCTAATAGAGAAATCTTAGGTTGTAATCTTGGACATTTTTCCTAGGTAGATTTCTTAAGATTATGAAGTTGCTTGATGCCATGGTTGGACTAGTGAACTTATCAAATTAAATTAGGAACTTATTTTTAAACTCCTACCATGAATCAATATAGCCATTTGGGAGCATCAAAAATATTTGGCTGGCTTTGCTCCTAAAAGTTGTCATAAATACCCTACATACTATGTTGTTTTATATAATGTTATGGAGCCTTAGTAAGGTTTTGAAACATTGTATGTGATGGTAGGCATCACTAGTAGGGGTTGTGGGATCAAAGAACAAATTTATATTTTGGAATGATTTCGAGGTGTCATGATAGTTGGTGAAGTTAAAGGGTTTTCTCATGAAGGAAGTTGGGGGTTGATTGGCTACCATTCTAGTTTAAGTTCTTTTAGGGATAGAACTTTAGAAACGTGAAGCTCGTTGCTTCCTTAATGTAAAGTGACATGTAGTTGGTCAGATAGGGGTAGAGGAAAGTTTAGTCCTAAAACAAAAAATATAAAATATAAATGCTCAAATAAACTATAAAATTAGGTGAAAAGAAGAANAGTAGAGGAAAGTTCAGTCCTAAAACAAAAAATATAAAATATAAATGCTCAAATAAACTATAAAATTAGGTGAAAAGAAGAATATTGAAATAATAATATTATTTTTTGATAGAAAACTAAAATCTACTATTTAAAGGACAAAAATTTTAAAATAATAAATGCAAGAAATTACAATATATAAAATTAAAAGGAAAAAAATGGTGGAATGAAAAATTTTAAAAAATTAAAATTTAAAACTAATTGATTAATAAAACCACCTCACCAAAGTCAGGACTTAGTTAAGGACCACCAAAATCAAAATTAGGAAAAGAAGGTTTAGGATTTTGGTAATGATAACATTTAGAAAACAAGAAGCATCAATTTTTCAAATAAAGGGATTGGAGATAGGTGTTTCTAATAGGGAGCACAAAAAAATAAAATTCAAGGGAGACAATAAGATCAGGAACAAGAAAAATTGATATTTTAGAAAATGAAAAAACAAAGGCTAAAAAAAATAGCCATCCTTCTACCACCAAAAAGGTGTTGATTCATAAATTTTGAATGTACCAACACCTAGGAAAAACTTGTTTGAGGAGACTATTGCCTAGAGTGCCTCCTATATGGGTATGAAAACCTAAGAATAGTCTCAGCTAGAGAGGGCTACGTGATATTTCAAAAAGTAAATTAAACTAAAAAGTTGAGAAAATTTAAATAAATAAATTATCTTTAATTTTAAGACTTCATTAAAATACAGTAAGTAACTAGTAAATTTAAACTTTCCCCTAGTCCTTACTACTATCGATGTTCATGCTATCTCATTACTGTGAATACTGCTATAGCCAACACTACTCACAACTGCTGGGAGAGAGAGAGAGAGATCTATTATGTTGTTAACCATTGCTGTTCATGTAGTTATTACATGTTGTTCATGTGCCTACCACATGCCACTATAAAGAAAGGAGAGAGAGAGATCTATTCCACTGCTTCACTGACTACCATTCAAACCACTACTAATGGATGTGTGTAGCCACCATATAAACTACCGGTTATGGCATCGTCATTTTCAACCCTAGTTACCACCATCACTCCACTAATGCACCTACCATTGCTACTGGAAATGCTACCATTGTTGTTGATGTGTGCATGATCGTTGTGCTAGCTACTGTTGGAAAAAAAGAAAAAAAATCCTAACTGTAGAAGGAAGTCATTGCTTCTCTATCACCATTGCTGATAGACATATGTCATGCCTTTGCTACTACTAATCACCACTATCTACCATCCTCATGTCATGTGACATCACTACTATTGGTAGTGGTCACATCACACATCGCCACTACTACTAAGGATGCTGAGTGACAATAAGGAAGAAGAGATAGAGACTTTAGAGATAATGTCATTGCCTATAGCTGTAGTCCTCTATTAGTTCATTTTCCACCATGTGCCTAAAAGAGAGAAAGAGGAAGGAAGAGAGAGATCGAGAGATGATTTCTATAGTCCTCCAATAATTCCCCTGATTGCTACCTAGCCTTGAGACTACCTATTCATCTCCCGTTATTACCTATCGTTGCTCGCTGAACATCAACTTTCAAGAAGAGAGAGGAGGCTCTACCTCAATTTCTAGGAAAGCCTAATATCCTCTACGAAAGAAAGAGAAACCATCATTTGCTAGTTTCTTGGCCAAAGAGGGGAGTCCTCAACGACTGTTGGATGATTCTATAGTAGGTCATAGCCACCCTTTATAGCCACTCATTGCTCAAATTAAATTACGGCCATGCTCATAATGCCTAGCACTTTCTCCACCATCATCATGTTTTCTTGTCATTAATTACTACAATGTTGTGTCCACATTCTATGCATAATGCTTGCCACCTTTTACCACTGCCATGATGATTCAATGCATTATATCTTTCTACCTTTTATCACATTTTTCAACTCACAATAATGAATTGTATCTAGTTTGTTTTTTTAAAAAAAAAATTTCTAGCACAACACACTACCCATTAAAATTTGGTTTATCCTTTTTGCAAAACACTCATTTTAAATTTATGTAAAGATGTTAAGTCATTGTGAATGTAACAAGACAAAACAAAAAGTTCTTCTTTCATAATCAAGTGCTCGCTCCATAGGATTTAAAACAAATTAGCCATCCAATTAGTAGGCAACCATCATCAGAGAAGTGACATGAAATAAAAAATAAACCTCACAATTTTGCATTTCTTGTTTCACATTTAACAAGTTAGAAATTCGAAGAAGCTATAGCAAGTTCATGTTTCTAATAAATATGTTAGCAACTATAATGTACCATCTATGTATCTAAATGTAATTTGACAAAGATGATGGACAAATTTTAAAAATATGTATACAAAAGAAGGCATAGGTCTATGTCATAAAAGAAAGTTTACACTTAATTTTGATTTCAGCATAGCTATAGGGATATGTTATTGAATTCTTGTAAGATGCATCAATTTTAGCCTTTCTTGTTAGGTCATTCACTATAAGTAAGATGATCTCCTATAGTTGGATGTTGGGTCATCAACCATCGGATCCGATAATGAATTCTTCCTCTTGTTGTTGCCTTTAGTGATTATACTAGTAAATTGTGGTCTCATGCCTAGCATGGACAAGGTTGACATCAACAATCAGGGGCATCAAATGATACCACATAGGGTACACGAGGGAGGGTTTTAGTGAATGAGGATTTGCTATGATGGGCAGAAAATGGGTGCGAATGGATGGAACAACAAGGTAGATCGCAACAATGAGAAGGGTAGGAATACATGGTTGTTGTGATGGGAGAGAAGAACACCTAATGGCAGGTAGTGTAGTAAGAAGAGAGCAATTCAGTGGAGGTAACAAAAGACCGTAATCATTACAGTAATGATGGGAGTATTGCTAATGTGGTGTGGATGATAGTAGTAATCAATCATGATTTACTTGAACACTAATTTTGGTTTGAAGTTTTTAATTTGATTATTATTTTATGCTATTGATATGGCCCATTCAAGCGAAGGTTTTGTTATTGTGTATGACAAGGCCCATTTATAGGTGATGTTGGTGTCAACATCAAGCCCCAACCAAATCAACAAAGAAAACATCAAGCGTTCCACCAATACATTTATTATTATTAATATTACTATCTAAATATATACTATATCATAAATAAATATATAATAATTATCATTATTATTAGATAAAATATAACCTATTACTATATGCCATTAGAAACATACCTAAAGAAGTTAATTCAAGGCTTTAAGGATTTTATTGAGAGACATCAATAGACCAAGGTACTATCTTGCAGCTCTTTAATACATACATCAAAAAATTTAATCATGAGATCCTTTGTGGTTTTAGCCATAAGAATTGAAGAAATTATTATTATTATTATTATTTTATTAATAGAAATGGAGGAATGCTAGCTATGTCCCATCATTATAAAATTAAAGAGTAATCACTACAAATCATGGTCGAGCATGAGAAAGAATGAGCTTTTCATCCCAATAGTGAGATGCTAGCTCAAATTATTTCTAGCACATGATGAATTCCTCACATTGAGTTATCTCATCACAATCTAGGATGGATCACCAAAATATGGAAATAACTCAAAATTATACATGTCATCTTAATCAAATACAACCCAAAGGATAGTGTCATGGCATCAATTTAGCTTCAAAGGTAGCACCATAAAACAACATATAGGTAATAGGTAACTTAATAAGATATGATTCTTATGACTTAGCCTTAAGAAACTCATTTTCAAATTCAATTAACAAAGAAAGAAGGAATTACTAGGATTCCCATAATATATAGAGTACTCCTAATAAAATACTAAGTCTTGACTCCAAACAACTATTACATTTACTTCTAAGGCATGTACCTATATGAATATGGACTTCAAGCTATATGTTGGGCATGATACTATAATAAAATATGATATAAATACAATAAGATGAAATGCATTTTATTCAACTAGGTATGATATCTAATGCAACCTATATGGATACATACATGCATGCATGCATGTATGTATGTATTTATTTATAACAATAATTTATTAAATTACTGATCTACTAGGTGTCTATGTGAAACACCAATATAAAAGTGTCTAAGGTGGAATGCATTGAAGCTTCTAGTGAATTTGTTGCATTGAAGGTTAGCTATCTTCTAAACATTTGGGGCTACAACCTTTGCAACTTGGTATGGTCCTAATCACATTGGTAAGAACTTGGTTTAAGGACCTTGTTTCCTAGAATCTTTATCTCTTTTCAAGAATAGATCATCTATTTGAAAGGATTTAGTAGCAAAATTTTTATTAAACCATCTTTTAATAATGGTTTGATGATTTGATAGGTTTTCCACTACTTTTAAATGTTTAATTTTAACATCGCAAAGATCATATGATCTAGCAATGAGGCTTTCATTGGGATTTAGGTAATCTAGGAAGANTAATGAGGCTTTCATTGGGATTTAGGTAATCTAGGAAGAACTCATAAGTTGGCATTTGTAAGTTGATGGGTAATATAGGTTTTTGGCCATAAACTAGTTCATAAGGGATGGTCTTAAGAGTTTCTTTGTAATGAATCTGATCTACCCATACAACCCATTTTACTTTTTCATGCCAAGATTTTGGGTTGTCATTAATCATCTTTTTAACTCCATCAAAAAGATTTTTGTTAGAAGATTTTGCTAATACCTACCAATCTTTGTGTTGTAGAACTTCAATTTCATTATTCATTTGGACTTCCTTAGTAATTTCATTAGATGAAATGTCATTGATAAGGATTGAGTCATTTGAATAAGTATGTGAAGCTTCAAGGATCTAACCATAACACTTCACTTGACTAGAAAGAAAATGGGTAATTTGATGATAATCATCAAACACTTGTAAGGATAGCACATTATTAGGGATGGAGTAACAATCTACCTTCCCCATGATTATTTTAGAATCCCAAGTTCTATTAGAAAATGGAAGATCAAGAACACAAGTAGCTTGTGCTAAAACATTAGCAATGTGGTTTTCATCTCTTCAGACATTTTCTAATGTGATAAGCTCAAATTCCTTGAATAAGTCTAGCACATATGTCTTTTATGCTCTCATTAAAGGATACTTATCTTCATAAATGTTGTTGATTTTATTCATAATAAGTTGAAAATCAAAATAAATATTTAACTTTGAAAGATCAAATTCAATATCATAATTTAGTCCATAAATTAAAGCTTCATATTCTACCATGTTGTTTATGATGGGATTTGAAAAATGAATGGCTTTAAGGTTTGGAGTTTTTCCAAGTGGAATTAAAATAATTTTAGCACCTCATCTTCATTTTGATGAGGCTCCATCAATCCTAGGTATCCATTTGTCCAAGTTATTGGAATCCAAAAAGCAAGCCCATTGATCTATATAAGTATTATCATCATCATAGATTGGATTATTATCTAAGGGTTGGAGAGTAATGATTCACTAATATCCTTTTCTTTACCATGTGGTGGGGGATCACCATATAGGAAAGTCTTTCTATCATGTTAGTGGATAGGTAGTGTCTTAATGTGAATTTTATAATGTTTCCTATCATTTTTTGGTTATAGGATGCAGCATGAGTGTGAATATAGCAATTTATGTCAAGTAAGGAGTCATTCATTACATCTCAATTTTCATCTAGCTTGTATTCACCAAAGTTAAGATCAATGGTTCCTACAAAGTCTTCACTATAATGTGTTGATGTAACATGAGATTCATTGGAACTTGAGATAACATGATGATGGAAAAATTCTTTAGGAATTATAACATGTTAAAATCCTCCTTTGATTGGAAGAAGGAATTCTGAGAAATCAAATCTAAAGAAACCTCCAAATTGGGCACCAAAGGTATGTGACAGCAACATGTCATAAGTAGGTTTTATATCAAATACTAAGATGTCTGTGTGACATGAAAATTTAAAATATTACTTTAGGAAAATTGGATATCTTTAAGTGAGCCTAATACATGGATGTTAGATTTGTCAAGTGGGATAACACTTCAAGTTTAAGAAATCATTTGTGCTCCTAAAGTTTTACATACTTGAAGAGGCATTACATTTATAGTAGCTATTGAATTCATTAGACAAGTATGAACATTCTTTCCTAGTATAACTAAAGTTGTTACAAAAGGAGGTTGGTCCTTGCTTCTTAGTGAAGAATGGGTTTGTCAAGGATTCCAACATCATATATGAAATGAACTTGTTTCTCATTTGTAGGGGCCTTACCTTTATATCTAGATTTATTAATCAATCCATGCATAGCTTCTTTTTCTTTCTTAACTTGTAATAGTTCATACATGGATATGTTGGCCTTAACCCTTTTCAAATCTTCTATAAGATCATAAGTTTTCATCTCACTTCAAGGCTCTAGTTGGTTTTGGTTGAAATGATTATGAATCTGTAATGATGTTCTAGGTTATGTTTAGTATTGAGATGCATTATTGTGGTTTCATTTGCTAGGAGTTGTTCATGATGTAACTCATCTTCCTAAATCATGCATTTGTAACTATAAGTTCAATGATCATGACTTTCTCAAAGGATGCTATTGGTTTATTTTTAGTTTCACTAGGGATTTCTAGAATCATTAGTAGGGATTTTTCCCATTGTGTTGTTTTGCAATTCTCGTATGATATCCCCATATAAGGCTTGGAATTAAGGGCAAGACTTCTCAGAATGTTGTCTGGTGTTATGTAACTAACAATATTTGCTAAGAGCTACTTCTCCTAGGTTTACATTTTCCTTGTTCTATTGATTTGTTATCTTAACATTATTGCATTTTACCTCAATCACTTCATTAGAAAGTTTTGGTAGTGTGGTTAAGACTTGGTTCATTGGAGGTTGATCCTCAACTTTAGGTATGTTGAAAGCTTGTGTTGTCTCAAGGTTAGGGATAGAGGGTATGGAGGAAGGATTGATAATATATTAAATAAAGGCCTTTGATTAATAGTCATTTAGGTTAGGCTTTAAGGAAATAAAGAAGAGGAAGTATTTGAACTTTGAATATTTGGTAGAGTGTCGAGGATTTGAAGATTATTTTGAAAAGGATTTTGGACTATTTACATTTGGGAATGTAAGACAAGAGTTCCAAATTAGAATTGTAAAAAGTTCATGAGAGTGATTTGTTCAAGCTCAACTACTTTAGACATGGCTCCTTACAAGTTTATGATATTAGGATCAGATTTGATTGCATATGCAAAGCAAGGATCAATGGTCAAGAGAAAAAATTTTAAGATTCCTATTGGTTGTGGTTGCATTTGGCTAAGAACATATGACAATTTTTGGAGGAATCTTAAATTATAGTTTCTAATTATTTATCTACTAAGCTTTCACAGACTAGTCAAGTTACTAGAAGCTATAGCAGGGGTAGTGAACTTTTCAAATTGGGAGAGGAAATGTGATTTGAAGTCATTCCAAGTTGAGATTGATGAGTTGGGAAGAGTTAGAAGCCATTGAGTTGTTGTGCCTTAGAAGGTAGTGACAAAAGACCTATAGGCCATATCATGTTGAACTATGTTGTGGATGCCTAGTAGTGTCTTGAAATTATAAAGATCTTGATGAACATCATTGAAAGAAGGATCAAAGAGAAGGAAGTGTGTTGAAGAGGTTTTGGAATTGGGTTGAAGTTTTGAAAGTTAAACGGATTGTTGACCAAAGGTTGGGTAATAGGGTTCTCCATATTTTAAGAATGTAAGACCTTAGATCTAGGTCTTATCGGGATATGACTTGGAAAATTGTTGGCTAGGAAGTTTTATCTTGTTGTTTTTCTATTTCAGGGCCTAAGGATTTCACTAGGTACAACCATAAAGTAAGTTAATAATAAAAGAGAAAAAATATTTTTTAAATTTTTTTGAATTTTTTAATTAGAGTAGAAAAGAAAGGAAAGAAATAAAATTAAAACTAGGAGAAGATCATAGAGGAATAAAAGTTGGTTGAGGGAAATCATAATGGTGGCCCTACTTCTAGTGCCAAAAAGGGTGTTGATGTGAAAATTCAGGTCATAAAGGCACACTAACACACAACACACATAAAGTGCTTGATTTTACAAGGTTGTTGCCTAGGGCACCTTTCTTAGGGCATGGTTGGCTCAAGAATAGTCTCGATGGAAGAGGAATATGACTGATAATTTAAATAAAATCACTAAATTTGAAAATATTAACTTATTTTCAAATATCAATATTGAAGATAAAATAATTTAGAAAGATCATGATATTAAAAAGAAAATAATAGGAAGTAGAGAAAAGAGAGAACTTAGTAGATTCATTAATGATTGCAAGTAGCCATGGGGTAGTACATAGAAACTACAAGAAGTGATACCAATAGCATACAGACAACAACATCATTCAATAATGACTAACAGTAGTCATAGAAAGAAGCATCCAAGCAGCAAATCACTAGGTAGTGGGTTGCATGTAGTAATAACAACACTAATATGGAAAAAGAAAAGGGATATGGGATCAAGAGATGGTGGGATGGATTAGGATAAGGAAAGGGAGAAGGCAAGAAGAAGCAAGATATGGAAAGAAAAAAGAGAGAAGCCAAGAGATTTTTCTTTCTCCTCCCTTCCTTATAATGATCCTCTTATTCATCTATGTGTATGGGATTTTATAGCCCTTACATTCTCCTCCTCCTCCTTATTATTCTCTTAGGAATTACAACATGGATGCCATGTGTGTATGAGAAATGGATATCTTCTTTATCTTCTAATTGATACTTTTGATGTTTCAAATAATGTTGCAAATATGCCTTATAATTTAGCCTCCTTGTTCTTCTCTATGCTTGCCACTTATCAAGTAAAAATAAAGAAAATCAAAGTATTTGTAAAATCATAAATTTTAAAAAACTATTACTTATTATTTATTTATGATTTTTATTATTATTATTATTTATACTTGTTGATGCCAACAATGCCCATGCTAGGCACAAGGCCATGACTTATTAGTCTAATTACTAGGGTAGAGTTTGACAATTTCAATAGGAGTGGAGGCAAAGACAGTTAAACATTGCAAATAATCTTCATAAGATATACATACACTAGCACTGGAACTATTACTAAATACTAAGAAGATAGTAACCATTCTCACAAAGTTTATCTCAACAAATTTGTAGGTAGAGGTTGTAGCACCAACCCTAAATTATCTCCTAAGAAAAAATTCTGTCTAGGCTTATGTTTCTTATCGTTACAATATGTAACTATTTATATTTGATGATCTGGTTGGATGCTAATAGTGAATCCCATTAAATATTCAAGAATTAGATTCACTAGTCCTACAAGGTTACATTTTAAAGGTGAATTCTAAAAAGAGCCTGAAATTCAATAGTAGCAATCATGCTTGGTAATATGATTTTAAAAAGACAACAATACATCCATTGAGTTGGTGAAGTGTGTTAAATTATTTCCACTAGGAAATATATTGTTAAAAAACATCAAAATCTCCAATGCTTTATTTTGGGCTAGTAGTCTTTAATAGTAGCTTGAAGAATGCTAAGCAGTTGGCATATGGAAAATGCCAAAATAGAAGACAAGTTGATGCATCATGTGTTTCAACAAAATGCTATGACATAAATAGATTTCTACTTTCCTATTCATGGATCACAATGTTGTCTAATGTACATCCATACTAACTAGGGTGTTATGAATGAAGGATATGCTGCATTTATTTCAAAGAATTCCTAAGAACCATAATCATAATAGGATACATTAAAGGTGGAAAATTTAAAAGAGACTCAAAAAAGTTTTCAAAATGATTCCTTTTTGTAGGAATAGATATAGTGTGTTATTGTAGCATGTTTAGGATGATAAAGTAGGTTTCTGCTATGCACCCAGATACATGTTGAATTGCTGATGCTTTGAAATTGGTTTGTAATAAAATAATGAAATTTTTTTTGGGATGTGTACACTAACTAGTATCGTATTGAGTTTACATGGAATCATTTTAGAAATGGCAAGGATAAGCAGACAACAACACAGTGGTGGTGGACGTTACACCTATGAGCGATTAATGTGTGAATGTGGGCAACATGCAGATGTTGCAAAAATGAGGTAGTGGAGACGTGTGGTGGCAAACATGTTGTAGAAAATGTTACACAACATTATGGGAGCTACTATAAAAGAGACAGTGGGTAGCAAAACATAGGGGATCTAGAGGAGGCCCCAGACAAAGCCAAGGATCAGCAAGTCGGTGGAACAGACACCGATGATGAGGACTAACAACTACAAACAATGGTAATGCAGTGCAATAGCTATGAGTGGTGAGTAGTAGGTGGTGCATGATTGAGGGCACCCTCTCTCTCCTAGGGTTAGTAATAGTGATGATAGTTGATGTCAATGAGTTGTAGGTAATGCACAATGGAGGTGTGCAATACAAGTGATGAATAGTAGTGGCACATGCAGAAGTTGCTAGAGGAAATACATCACATGTAAGGGAACAACAATGACATGTGGCTCTCAATGATGATGCTAAGTGCACAAGGGAATAGCAATAATGCATTGCTCTAAAAAGCCGTTGTGTCAGAGTAGTGAGTGTTGTTGGGGAACACTAGGAGTTGTAGATGGCATTAGTGCCTAGGAGTTAGCAACAATGGTGGCATGCGTCTATGATAGTGAGTGGTAGCACTAGTAGTGATCAAAAATGTAAATGGTGGTGATCATAGTGGTGGATGATGGTAGCGTATGGTGGCAAATGATGGCACAAGTTAGCGGTAAGAACGACATGTGGTTAGTGACAGTAGGCAATGGTCAACAATGAGAATAGTGACACATGGTGGTTAGCTACAACTTTAGCAATAGCTAGTGGGAAATAGTGACAATAGCTAGTAGCAATAGCCATAAGATTCAGCACATCTCTATCCCTCTCTTTGCATCATCTCCCTCTCTTTCCCATGTGGCAAGGGTTTAAAGAAGAGGAGTTACTCTCATTTTAAACAAGAGTAGGAAATAGGCAATAATAGCAAGCGGTGACAATAGGAGATCAAGGATAATTTTAAAATTTACATTTAGTAGTTATTTTATTGTTTTTTCATCAAGTCTAAAAATTTAAGATAGTTATTTGATTTAAATTTTTCCAATTTTCTAGTTTGATTTACTTCTTGGAACACTACATTGCCCCTTTTAATTAGGACTATTCCTAGTTTCCATACCCATATGGGAGGCATCCTAGGCAATGATCTCCCTAAATGAGTTCTTTTTCAAGGTGTTGATGTGTCCAAAGTTTATGCATCAATACCCTTTTGGTGCTAGAAGGAGGGTTGCTTTTCAGCCTCTATTTTTGGTTTTTGTTCTCTAAAATATTAATTTTCTAGTTCTTCTCTTATTCCTTTCCTTATTTTTTTTTTGTTTCCATTGCCCAAAAAATTTCCAATTTCTATTCTCAATCATATACTTTATGATTTTTGAATCTCTGTTTTTCTTACTTCAGTTCTTTGAACTTGAAATTTCCTATAACAATTTTATTTGTCTTAGTGATAGTCATTTATTTTCTAGTTAGTATTTCTAAAATTTAGTTTTTGTTGCCTAAAAATTTTTGCTTTTTAGTTCTTGAAATCTTTTATTTTCTAGTTTTACTTACCCAAACCTTTAGTGGTCCATTTCTAATACCTGTTCTAGTTAATGATCATCTATTTTCAATTTTATTGCTTTTGTTCCAATTTTATTTCCAAAATCCTAAACCTTCTTTTCCTAGTTCTAATTTGGTGATCCTTATCTTAGTCCCAACTTTGGTGAGGTGGTTTTCTTTAATTATGTTATTTAATTAAATTTACCTTTTTGAAAGTTACGCATTTTCTATTTTTCTTTCATGGTTTATATATAGCAATTTTAGTATTTCTTCAAAAAACAAAATAATAATATTTAAATATTTTTCTATTTTCTTTAATTTTTATAGTTTATTAGTATTTTACATTTCCTATTATTTTGAGCAAATATTCCGATAGAAAATATTAACAAAGAGGTTCTACTCGTGCCCCTACTTGACTAGCTACCAATCATTTTACTTTATGAAAACAATGAGCTTTGCAATTTCCAAGTTCTATCCCTAAAAGAACTCAAATTAGGATGGTAGCTAGTCAACTCTCATCTCCCTTGGTGAGCAACCCCTTTAACTTCACCAACTATTATGATATTCTGAAGTCACTTCAAAACATAAATTTGTTCTTCAATCCTACAACCCCTACTAGTGATGCTTGCCAACATATACAATGTTTTGAATCCTTACTAGGCATCTAAAGCATGATCCAAAATGACATAGCATGTAGGGTATTTATGACAACTTTCAAAAGAAAATCCATCCCATGGTTTTTAATGCTCACAAATGCCTCTATCGATCATTACAAGAGTTTTAAAAAAAGTTCCTACTTTAGTTTGATAAGGTGACTAGGCCTACCTTAGCATCAAGCAATCTCACAAACCTAAGGAAAATACCTAGGGAAAATGTCTGTGACTACAACTTAAGATACATCCATCAACTTGCTTATGTGTCGAATGAGAGACATTTGCAACTTGATGTTATCCTCAATTTCTACCTCTCTACCATCAACCCATTCTTCACCTATGCCATTAAGTTCGATCCCAACATAATGGAAATACAAGGAGCAATGGCTAAAGTCATTGAGTTGGAATAAATTACCTTGATAAATAACATTCAGACTCAATTTGGGATGATGAATGTTAGCAACCCTATGCAGTTTACTCCTTTACCATCACAAGTTTTCCTAATGAATAATACTTTGTTCCAAACTTCCACTCTTCAAATGACTCAACCTACAAGTAGTTGTTTTCAAGGTTCCACATCCTCTTCATTTTTACCACCAAATACTAGTTTAAGTGATGATCAATCGAAATATTTGATCTAATCCATCATAAATCCAAATGGAATGTCTAATCCTAATTCATCTACTTATCAAATAGAAAACCAAATGATGTAAATATTAACTTCCCTTCAAAAGCTTTCCAATGAAGTAGTTGAACTGAAGAAAAATAACAATAAAGTCCCTATACAATTTGAAAAATCTAACACATCAATCAATGACAATTATTGTTGTTTTCATAACACTAGACAATATTTTGAGAAAATTTGTCCTGAATGTTTAGCATTATATGGTGACAATGCCCAAAGTCAATGAAATGGAAAAACCCCAATTATGGTCTTGAACATACCTCATGAAATACAAAATGAGGAAGTTCCTTCATTTGAACAAGTCATGGTAAGTGATCCCAACCCACATAACACTTGCTACCATAGAATTAGCAATATTATGAACACCAAACAACAAACTAGGAATAATCCTCATACTCCCCCAAATAGAGGAGCCCCTAGTTGAAATAACACAAATAATCAAACCATACCATCCCAAGAAAATGTCCTACAATGACCAAACTATCCTTTTATACCTAGAAGAACTCCACCTTGATAAGAAGCCAAACATGAACATAAGACTTATGATATAGTTGAGAATTTGAAAAGAGTTAAAGCCAACATTTCAATGTATGATCTTCTACACTTAATGAAATGAAATATATGATTCAAAATATAGTTCATACACTCAAAACCAATAAACGAAAGTCTCCAACAACCAAATGGAAAGTTTACTTTGTAGAAATTCTTAATGCATTATCAATAGAAAACGCAAACAATTTCATGTCAAATAAGAAAGATCAACAACCTTTCTTAACAACTTTGATCATTTTGAAAAAAAATGTTCACAATTTTTTGATGGGTTCTAGCACAACTATTAGTGTCATGCCACTTGAGGTATGTAAAACATTAGGAGCATAGATGCTACCACAAGAAAGAATTGTAATACAACTTGATGGATCTAATGTACTTGTGGTATGACCATTAAAGGGAGTAAAAGTACAACTTAAACAATACCCTACTTTTACATGCTATACGAATATTATAGTAGTTGATATGTCATCCACATATGGTGTGCTTTTATCTAGGACTTTTGGAGCCAAATTTGGGGCCTTATTTAGGTCAGAATTCTCAAAATTATTAATTCCTATTAAAGAAAAATCTAAATATATGGTAATACCAAGAGAACCTTTCTATAAAAAAGTGGTGACAACTTTTGATCAACAAAATCAATCTTTGGAAAATCAAAATACTAATATTTATATTGGATTTATTGATGTTGGGCTTGGTGAACATGTTATAAATGACCATGAGAGTGAAATTTCAGAAATAAATCCTTTTGCTTCTAGTAAATGTGAATAAATCTATGAATATTCCTTGTCTTATCATCAACATGATGAAAAAACATTCCTTTTGGATGACTTGCCACCATTAGGAGGAGACAAAGATATAAATGAGATCCTAATCATTAAAACATTAGAATTTTTTCCAAATTTTGATGACATATCCATTGAATACATTCCTAGAGAAGAAAATTATGTTCATAATTTATTAGCTCAAATGGCCACTACTCTACATGTCCTTTTTAGACATAATTCTTGGGATTCTAAAAGAATTATTGGAAAGGTTAACTCCTATTCTATTCTAGATAATATAATTTATTTCCAAGTTTTAATGATGTTGATCATATTCATGAATTTTTATTTTTCAAGGGTAAATTTAGTGATTAATATTTTAAAGTTTCTGAAATTAATAAAGAAGTTATGTCAAAGAATGTCATATGTTTTAAATTTAGTCCCCATTAGAGAACAAACAAGTGAATTGCAATTATGTATTGATTTTTTTAATCTCAATCATCAACAAATTGTTAAAAGATGATTTGACAAGAAATATATAGGTAAAGTCTTTAAAATAGGAGATCTAGTCCTAAAAAGAGATAGAGCATTTGTTCAAACAAGTCCTCAAAGTAGGTTTTCTCCTATGTGGTTAGGTCTAATCTAAGTTATAGATTTCATTGGTTCCAATATTTACAAAATTGTAGATTTGCAAGAATATAAATCACATAGAAATTTTAATGCATTTCATCTAAAGAATTTCTACTTAGGTGCCCCACGTGGACACTTGGTAGATCCTTAGTTGCGTGCTTTCTTCCTTTTCACCATACATTTCATTTGTATATAGTTGCATTTTCATATTTTCTTTGCATTTCCATCATTCTTTTTTTAGAATATTGGTTTTTGTTCAATTTGTGTTGTTCATATGATTTTAGTAATCATTATGATCATTTCAGTTACTAGGTATTGGATCATCATAACACCATTGGAAAATAATGCAAGTATAATGATTCATATGATATATCCTAGTACTATGATATAAAATATCCTTTATATGATNTATATGATATATCCTAGTACTATGATATAAAATATCCTTTATATGATATATTTCAATAATGCTATGATTCTTTCCAGTATATTTCAAGGTTTTAGTTTTATTAGTTATGTTGGATTATGGAGGATGGGATTTATGCTAACTTATCATGTAATAATCATGATCATGTGAGTGTAGGATATGTAAAATTGGAGAATGATTAGCCACAATCACTAGGTGACATTGGAAAATGCCTTTTTCCCTCTCATAAGCCTCAACCCTCAAGTGTGATGATTCATGGCTATCTTGTGAGTAACAGGGTGAAGTGTGTTCATCTCCAGTTAAGAACCCTTAGCCACCCAGGAGCCCTGTTATGATGCCATCTAGACTGTAATTAAAGCCACATACATGAGGATTGAATTGCACCATGGGAAAAAGGACTATATTCCTTGGTAGTGCAACTAATCAACTAGACTCATGTTGAAATTCCGACCTTAAGAATGAAGTACACCATAAGCAAAGTATCCTCAAGAAAAAAAAGAGACAAAAGAAAAAGAATGAGGACCCTGTTCATTAGTAGTGTAATAAGTTCTTCAGTGTGATGGGGTCTAGCACAATCCTCACCCTAGTTTCTATTCCCCTTTTAATCCTATTTCCCCAAAATTCAAAAGAAGAAAAAAAGAGAGAAAATAAAATAATCCCTTTTCATCCATTTCCTTTTGAAATTCAAAAAAAATTGGAGTCCCAAGGAAAACTCCAAAAGTTGTGCCTAGCTATGATCTATGATAAGCTTATTCTCTTCATTAAGTTTGGCATAAGTCTTGTGCTTAAAGTAGTTCACATACTTTTTACCTTTCCCTTGTGAGAAGAATGGGAATGAGATNTTTATAATCTTTTCAATTCTCTATCTTTTGCATCTTCTTTCAAAATTTCTATGGTTTCATTGTTCCTTGCACTTCCATGTAATTTCTAGTTTGGGGGCTAAGTGTTAACATCAACATTGGCCATGCTAGACATGGGGCCATGAATTATTAGTCTAATTACTAGGGCATAGTTTGACAATTTGAATAGGGGTGTAGGTAAGTATAGTCAAACATTGCAAATGATCTTCATAAGATATACATACACTAGCACTAGAACTATTACTAAATACTAAGAAGATAGTAACCATTCTCACAAAGTTTATCTCAACAACTTTGTAGGTAGGGGTTGTAGCACCAACCCTAAATTATCTCCTAAGAAAAATTTCCATCTAGGCTTATGTTTCTTATCCTTACAATACATAACTATTTATATTTGATGATATGGTTGGATGATAATAGTGAATCCCATTAAATGTTCAAGAATCAGATTCACCAGTCCTACAAGGTTACATTTTAAAGGTGAATTGTAAAAAGAGCCTAAAATTCAATAGTAACAATCATGTTTGGTAATGTAATTGTGAAAAGACAACAATACATCCATTGAGTTGGTGAAAGCTATTGTTAAGAAACATCAACACCTCCAATGTTTTGTTATGGGCTAGTAATCTTTAACAGTAGCTTGAAGAATGCTAGGCAGTTGTTGGCATATAGAAAATGCCAAAACAAAAGAAAAGTTGTTGCATCATGTGTTATGATGAAATGTTGTGGCATAAATGGATTTCTACTTTACTATTCATGCACCACAATATAGTCAATGTCCATTCATACTAAATGGGGTGTTATGAATGAAGGATGTGCTACATTTATTTCAAAAAATTCCTAAGGACCATAATTACAACAGGATACATTGAAGGTGGGAACTTTAAAGAGACACTAAAATTTTTTTAGAATGATTCCTTTTATAGGAATAGATATAGTGTGTTATTGAAACATGTTTAAGATGATAAAGTAGGTTGCCACAATGCACCTAGATACATGTTGAATTAGTAATGCTTTGAAACTAGTTTTTAATCAAATCATGTGATTACGTTTGGGATGTGTACGCTAAAAAGTATCATATTGAGTTTGCACAAAATCATTTTAGAAATGGCAAGGGTGAGCAGGTGATGATGTGGTGGTGGTGGACGTTATGCCTATGAGTATTCGACATGCGAACATGAAGATGTGGGGTATTGGAGACATGTGATAGTGTGGTAGATGTTACATAACATGAAGGGATTTTCTATAAAAGGGGAAATAGGAAATGGAATAGTGGGCATCTAGAGGGGGCCTCAAACAGAGCTAGAAATTGGTAGGTAGGTGAAACAAACACCAACAACAAGGTCCAGCAGATGTAGATGGTGGTTGTGTAGTGTAGCAACTATGAGTGGCAAGTGGTAGATGGTGAGTGACTAAGGGTTTTCTCTCTCTCTTAGACCTGGCAGTAGTGGGGAGAGTCAATGTCAATGAGTTATAGGTGATGGTTGTGCAATGAAAATGGTGCATAATGACAGTGTGTAATGCATGCAGCGAATAGCAGTGATGTAAGCACAAGCTGCAAGAGGTGGCCCTCAGCATGCAAGGGAACAATAGCAGTGCATAGATCTCAATGGTAGTGTGTAAGGGAATAGTAGGAATGCATGGCTCTCAATGATGGCAGTGTCAAAGTAGTAGATGTTGTGGGGAAGGGGGGGTGGGTGGAAAGGGGGGCGGGGCGGGGGCAGGGCACCAACAGCTACAAACAATGTTGGTGGCAACAACGTTTGGGAGTTAACAATAGTGATGTTATGCATCTATGATAGTGAGTAATGATGCTAGCAATAGTTAGTGGTACAAATGGTAGTGGTCACATTGGTGGATGGTGGTAGCATGTAGCGGCAAATAGTGGTGCACATTAGTAGAAGGAATGGCACATGGTCAGCAGCTGCATGCAATGATCAACGGTGTGAATAATAGCATGTGGTGATCAACGATAGTGTCAACAATAGCCAACAGCCAGCATGTAGCAGTGACAATAGCCAATAGTAGTGGCGATAAGAGTCATCACATCTCTCTCCTTCTCTTTGCACCATCTCCCTCTCTTTCCCATGTGGCAAGGGTTTAAAGAAGAGGAGCCACTCTCATTTTGAATGAGAGTAGATAGCAAGCAATAATAGTCAAAGCCAGCAATAGGAGATTGAGGAGGATTTTAAAATTTACATTTAGTAGTTATTTTACTATTTTCTCATCAATCCTTAAAATTTAATATAGTTATTTGATTTAAATTTTCCCAATTTCCTAGTTTGATTTACTTTTTGGAATGCTACATTGCCCATTCCAATTGGGACTATTCCTAGGTCTCTATACCCATATAGGAAGTGCCCTAGGCAATAGTCTCCCTAAATGAGTTTTTTTTAGGTGTTGATATGTCCAAAAATTAGGCATCAACAATACCAATAATAACTCATTTACCCTTTAAAAACTTCTTGAAAATTAAAACAATCCTATGGATTTCTATCTATCCAAGGTTACATTTCCCTCCTATTTCATCCCCATGATGATACAAGATAAATCCATCATTCATCAATTGGATTTTCCAAACATAGGAACATAACCAAAACCTATTTCACCACCATTGCACCATACATAATTTAAGCAAAGAAACGAAGAACATCATGATCTCAAACACAGGCTTTCTAGGTGTACACAGGGAAGAGAAACCTAAAAATAAGATCTTGACATGGAGAAGGAGCATCACAACAAAAATTAACCAATATATCTTTCTTTGAAATTCCTTGTTTATCACTTTCTTGAACATCTTGGTTCCCACATAAAGAAGATACATTCTAAGAATGCTCGCAAAAACCACATGAATGATAATGCTGAAGAGGGAATAAGCACAGAAAATGTCATCACCACTATCATGGAACTCTCAGGTGAAGCAATTTGTAATCTTGGCTTCAAACCCTTCCTTCTCATGCTTGTACCCGTCATGGAACTAGAGGCTGGGACTCACAATGCTAAAAAATAGCTACACCATGAACATAAATAAACAAAACACCAATAAAAAGAATGAGGGTTCTCCTACACCTAACCTATCTATGAGGTACCCAATTGTCTCCACTAGTAGCCTTATTTTATATTTTACTCAAAATAAAAAGTAAATCACATAGCCAACACAAAAGACTATAGCGCTAGTGGATATCATGATGATGGCCAAGGTTGCTACATTGAATGCACTAACTACCATTGTGCTTGATAGGGGCATCAAGCGATAGCGCACAATGTACACAAGGGAGGGTTTTGACAAATGAGGGTTTTCTATAGTGGGTAGTGAAGGTGTGTGAATGGATAAGACAACAAGTTAGATCATGGCAATGAAAAGGGTAAGGCTATGTATTTTTAGCACTCAGAGAGAAGAACACCAAGTGATAGATAGCATAACAAGAAGAGAGTAATGCAATGGAGGCAACAAAAGATGGTGGTCATTATGGTAACAATGGGAGCAACATTGATATGGTAGGGATGATAGTGGTAGTTAATCATGATTTATCTAAACACTACTTTCAATTTGAATTTTTTCATTTGATTGTTAGTTTGATATTTTTGTGTTGTTNCAATTTGAATTTTTTCATTTGATTGTTAGTTTGATATTTTTGTGTTGTTTATATGGCCAATTAAAACAAAGGTTTTGTTATTATGTATGATACGAGCGATGTTGGTGTCAACATTGCTTCAGTTAGCTTCAAATCTAATGGTTAAAGGTAGAATCACTATTCAAGTAGCTAATATTCTTGATTCATATAGCTTATTATTAAGCAGAATTTGGAGTTGTAATTTCTTAGGATATATAGCTATAGAATACTCACATCTGTGGTTGTCATGGAAAGGTGAAGCAAATCAGATTTATATATATAATGAGCCAATAATGATAAAGAATGTGCATTTATATGGGAAGAATAAGAGGGTTGAATAAAAAGAAGCTAAATTAGGAGTCAACTCAATTAGAGAAATATAGCTTATGCATTCCGATGATCAATCAAAACAATTCTAGCAACTATGTTTTAATGGGGCTTGTAATTCAAGAGAATCAAGAATTGACATTATTTTAGTTGGCCTACGAAATCAAATGGATTTAAAATCTATATGATTGAAATTTCCCTTTACCAATAATAGAGTTAAGTATGAAGCTTTATGTATAGGTTTGAGAGTGGAATATGAAAAAGGAATTACCGAATTCATGGTTATAGAAGAGTCAAAGCTCATATGTGAACAAGTTATAGGAAAATGTGGTGTTAAAAGCTCATTCCTGAAAACCTATAGGCAAGCATTAGTAAGACTACTCAAAAAATTTATAGAATTTAAAACTATAAATATCCTAAGAGAAAAGAATTAGAAGGCTAATGAACTTGTAGTACTAGATTCAACTCAAGACATATATGAAATAACTAAAAGCCACAAAGTAGTGATTGAGTTAGAAAGAGCCAATAGTTCTTGATAATGAGGAATGTTTTCAAGTATTTGAATATGATCATCAAATAATTAGATTCTATAATAACATAGGAGAATTTAGAGGTTAAATTCACAAAAAGGTTAATTTAAGATCTAAAGAAAAAATGCACCTTAAAGGGTGCTATAGTTAGAGGAAGAATTCAAATAATAATTAGGAAAAGAATTAGACATTTAATATCTTGGAGATAAAGCTTAGGAGACAACTGATTTAGGGTGTCAAGATTCTCCAAGGCTTCTCAATATTGGAAAAAAGCTCCAATCGAACATAAAAGAAAAATTGATGTAAGTTCATAGAGAAAATTTGCATAGTTTCACTTGCTCGTATGATAACTTAAGAATTTTTGATCCTAAAGTTATGATCATAATATTCCTCTAGTAAAATATTATAAGATAGTTAAGTAGAAGCTAAGGAAGTTTAACCCAGTCTTTGAGATAATGACTAAAGCTAAAACTAATAAGTTATTAGGAGCTAGCATAATATAATCAATTAGATACTCAACCTGGATAGCTAATTTAGTATCAATCAAGAAAAAATAATGTATATATAAGGCTATGTGTTTATTTTAGGAATTTAAATGAAACTTTAATTAAAGATAGATATCCACTTTCAAGAAATAATGAAATGCCGATAAAGGTATCAAGATGTTAGCTGTACTTATTTTTAGATGGATTTTTAGGCTATAATCAAATAATAGTAGATAAATATTATAGATTTAAAATAGCATTTATTACTAAATGGGAAACATTTACATACAAAAGAGTGCCCTTTAGCCTATGAAATGAAAAGACTACTTTTTAGCAAGCTATAGGTATTGTTTTCAAGGGGCTTATTTGAAAGTTCATTACCATTTAGTTAGATGATATTATGGTGAACTCAAAACATAAGCTTGATCACATTTCTCGTTTACAGAATATATTTAACAATTGTCAAGAGTTTGGTATTTATTTAAATTCCAAAAAGTGTATCTTTAGAGTAATATTGTGTAGTATATTTGGGAATATAATATGTCAAAAAGGGATAGTTATTGATCTAGCTCAAACAAAAGCCATTCAAAGAATTGAACATCTCACAAATAAAAGGTATTAAGGTTTTTCTTTGGAAAAATAAACTTTGTAAAGAAATTTATTTTCATATTTACTCAAATAAAAAAATCTCTTTTGCATTTGTTGAAAAAGGATGTTCATGTTACAAAAAGTATAGATTCACTTAAAGCTTTGAATCAAATCAAGGAAGCCATTTTAGAAGATTCATCTTTGGCAAAGAAAAAATTGAAAGATTTATGGTTATATGCTTTCTCCTAAATAGAATCATTAGCTGTAGTATTAACATATAAGGATGGAATA
>MNCI01007137.1:159057-172670 GCA_015680685.1 Gnetum montanum
TGCATTGTGATTTATTTATCCTTGATAATATGAGACTATGTTGTGTGTGTAGATGAAAATCATACAACAATGGACTGGAGCTGGAGGAAACACTTAGGATGGACTGGTGCTGGAATAGTCATGCAAGGAACAAGATTGATGGCGTAGCTATGGATGGACAACAAAATACACAATTTTGGCATCGACAACAACACATCTTCTTCTCTCGTCTGTCTTCTCTCTCAGCTGCCAAATAAGGCTAGATGTCAAATTTGTATAGTGTTCACTCTTGTGGTCATGAACACTAATATAGCCATGTATTATAATGATGATCCATTCACATATCACCCCATTGACCATTAGTGTCATTCAAGTCAATAATCCCATACCTTCCCAATATTTTGTAAGGAACTTGAGGATGAGTTTTCATTCAGTCATGGGGGTATGATGAGCTGCGATATTGCGTCCGCCCCACGATATTACATCCCATCTTATTATCTATAAATAAGAGGTAGCTTTCCTTGTTTTAGACACTTAGACTTAGATCCTTAGCTAAACTCTTGTAGTTTTACCATTCTAGAGTTAGAATAATTTCCATGTGCCTGTAGTAGAAGTCTTAAAGTGAATGGATCTTTATTCGAGAAAATTGTACTTGAGCACACATTTGTGTATGGAAATAAAGATGAACTTTATGATAAACCTTGTAGCATATGGACTAAGCTAAATAGTAATTAATTATTATTTAATGTTTAAATTCTTTCCTAGTTAATTAATCCCTCTTAACCCTTGACTCTCCTAGTTAAGTACACTTAGTATGACCGCTTCAAGCATGTGGGTAGCATTTGGTAACCTAATAACGATTAGTGTTTGGTAATCCTAGCAGCATTGCACTAGTTTAGAATGTGTGCAGCAAGTGGGAATGAATACTGGTGTTAGGAACAATTAGAATGTAGTTAGTGAATAGTTAATGAAAGTTAGTCACTTAGTTCTCATCACCTTTCCCTATTAGCGTAAATACATTAAAAAGATAAAAGCTATAAAAATCATATACCTCAAGGTTACTTAACCATACAACCATGACAATACAAGTAAGCTTGGGAAGATAGTGATTGATTAACCTTAACTGTTCCATTAGGGGGCATAAGCACTTAGTCCTTGGAGTTCGACCGGATCACGCATGAACGCTTGTATTCGTATGATTGAGTGTAAGGGTGCCTCGCCAAAGGAGCTTCAATAACTAGAGAAAGAAGGAATATACTAGAGTAAGGGTAATAAGGAAGGCTAGAATAAATTGAGTANTTATTAGTATAATGGGAAGGTGCTTAGTAGAAGATATTAAAATCGTCTAGAGCTAGAAAAGCCATCAAACTACCTCCAGCTAACTTAGCAAAAGCATGGGAGTATTGGAATGTTATTCCAAAGGCTTCATAGCTCAAGTTTCCATATCAAATTTTCATTTTTGCCTTAAATTTCTTCTCTAGTTAAGAAATAAAAACTATTTTAAATTTACATGTTTGGTCCTAGGTAGCTCTAGAGAACAATAAACCTTTCTTCCCTGTCTAATTCATGAATAATACCCTACAAAAGAGTTTGTTTGAGATTGAGGGGCAAGGAACCCAACTAAGCCTCAACTCACTTTTATTGGATTGCTATTAAGTGAGGTTCCTAAGCTTGAGAGGATAGTCCCAAGTTTCATAGGATATGCTTCGTAATGAAGATCTCAGCTAGAATCTACTAAAGGACCTACATTGAAGCACAAGTATTGGAATTTCTTATGAATTGTTTTTATCTTCATTTGACCAAGCTAATTTTAGGATTTTTTCTACCAAGAGTTGATCAATAGGTGATCAAAAAAAATAATAGGAAAATTCCATGGATCTATCTTTCTACATGCTTGATACACCTAGATTTTGATATCAGGCTTTAAAGATAAGGCTTTTAACCTACCTAAGTTTATAGCCCTTTATCTAGCATAGTGAAGATTAGCAGCTAAATGTGAGAAAGCCCTCTTAGGAATTATTACAAACATAAGTAATTTTCTTCCTTAATTTTAGCTTTTGAAACTTTATCAATTCAAATAATCTAAAAGGAAAGACAAGAAGATACAAAGAATAGTGTAAATTTCCCGTAACCTACAAGATGATTTATTGCAAAGAAAAGGCTAGGAAGGTGCATCAACCTGATGAAATAGACATAGTTTAGCTAAATGGCTTATATAGGAAGGTTAAACAAGCAAAGGAAGAAGCTCCAATGTAGCTTAAGAATATTTTATTAATGAAGTTGCTAATCTTAGCTTGTGATGTCCCTATGATAGAAGTTTGTATATGAATGGAGGATAAAGAACATCCCCTGGCTAGAGATTTCTCTAAAGAGTGTTTGACAATAATTGAAGAAAATTAGTTCTCATGAATGTTTTTAAAGCTAGAAAATTCTATGTTAGATGAAAGGTTTCCTCTCAATGGGGAAGAATATACTAGAGTAAGGGTAATAAGGAAAGCTAGAATAAATTGAGTATAAGTAGAGAAAGAACANAATTCCTCTCATCTTGCCCTTTTGATATTTAAGAAAATAATAATTGAGATGAATTATGATAAGGAATGGATGAAAGAAGCAAGAAAAGTAATTACAAAGATGAGAGAGTAGTAAGCCATGTTCACATAGATTGAAGAAAGGATTCAAGAATTATATGAACTCGCTACAAATAAAAGGGGGTAATTACCCCAATACAAGCACAACTTCATTGACTTAATGATAATGGCTATTATAGGTACCATGTGTGAAACCACTCTAAAGAAGTTAGAGTTTGAATAGGCTTGTTCTGGTGTAGGAGCTACTCTAGTTGAAATAAGTGACTCAATAACCACATTAAGTTTTGAAAAGAGTAGTGCCAAAGAAAGCATTATGAAGCTTAATAGGTTTGAGCCAAATTCAATGAATCAAGTTATTAAGACTCTCATTAATCATGAAAGACTATCACAATAGGTAGCTATAGAAGGGCTCTAAGTGCAATGAATGGATAAGATCTTTCAAGAAGTTGAACAATTATCTAATGGACTATAGTTATGTGAGGAAAACATGAGAAGGTTGTAGTCTTGAATTATATAACTATTGTATTTGCCTAAAGCCAATATAAAAGCTCTAAGTAGACTAGTTAGATAAGAAGGATTTAGCTAGGATTTTTTTGAACTAGGACTTTTGGAAGAATAAGTTTGTAAAGACTTCTTTTTAATGGCATTTTAGGTAGGTTCCATCTATCTCTTTTAGTTTATATCTCTTAGCTCATTATTTTTACTTGATTAGCTATTTCTTATTTCATGTAGCATTAGTATTGCATCGCAACATATGAATGAATTGCTAGTTTTGAAATAGGCTATTTTCTCTATGAAATGGAGGTTTAGCTTATGTTTGTTATTTTGATTGAACATGATAGCTCTAGTAAGTATCAATCCTTAATTAGTTTAGCATAGCCACATTATGATTTTTTTTTGGTTCTAAGATTCATGAATAATTCTATTTTCCTTAGTTTCTCGCTCTATTTTGCAAAGCTTTTATGATCTTACTTCAAGAAGTTAGCTAGCAAATAGCTCAAAATTTAAGATTGGATTTTTCTATAAAACTATCCATTTACTACATGTGTATGTTGCAATATTCAATGCTAGATTAATAAGGAAGTTGTTTAATTTTTTTGCTTTATGTTAAGAGATAGCTAAGAGGGATATACAATTAAGACAACAATTCCTTAAACTAAATTTCTTATCTTTTGATAGATTGTAATTGTTATTTACAATTAGTTACATTAGCTCATTTACCAATAGAGGCTATTTGAAGGCATCTATGCCTTGATGCTATCAGAGACCATCAACTACCTAAAATGTATTTAATCAAGAAATGTTTTATCTTGTGGTAGAATCATCTACAATTCTACCACAACAACTCTTTGGCTGGTGCTAGAAGGAGGGCTAACCTTGCTAGTATGACTCTTACTTTTGGTGTTAGAAGTAGACTACAATATAACTATAACTGGAAAATTTGGTTAACCCATTAAGAAGTACCAAATTTAAACCTTGATCCTAATATAACAAATATCTTCTTCTATGACTGACTTGTGCATCATGAGGGAACATTTTCCATTGTACTTTATTCTCATAGTCTAAATACTATTGATTCTTAAAGCTTAGATTTGTTAAGTCCAACCCTAGCATTAAAACCCCCACAAACGCAAATTTTTTCCATCTAAGTAAAAGTAGCAATATCTATCCCAAGGCTTTGATAATAAAAGTCACTTAACAAATTTTCTTTATCATAAAAGGTAGCTTCTTGAGGAGTAAAATAACAAGAAAAAACTCATCTTCTCATGAGCATTAACATATTGTTTATATTTATCCACTTTTTCAACTATGATATATTATTGTATGGTACTACAAATTAACATAGCTAGCCATTGAAAGATCTTCTATGTTCATTTCTTGTTTTGTAAGGAAAGAAAAAAAATTTAAAAACCTAGACATAAAATGTTTTTGGAGTTGTGGGTGGGCAATGTTTTGGAAATTCCAAAAAAATAAAATTTATTAAAGAAATAAATACTATGCAAACTAATAATCTTATTTTCTATAGAGAAAATAATAACAAAATGATGATTGAGGTAGCAATCAAATAATCCCTAAAATAATGACAAGTAGTAAGGAAGGAATGGTTTGGAATTGAAACATTGGTAGAGAATGATGACTAAAGTAATAGAACTCTACTGTTCAATATGTTCAAATTTAATGAGTTATATTTAAATGAATGCCTATATATATACACAGCAAGCCTATACACACACACACACACACACACACACCCACACACAGAGATTAAAAATGATAAAAAGGAATCAATTTATAAAAAAATTATAATAAATAAAAAGCTTTATATCAAATATAATAACATAGATTATAAAATTGGTTGTTTACTCAAGTAAAATCTTTAAACAAGTTATCCTTATGCCCATATTGAATATCTTTCATGACATTAGAAATATATGAAGAAGGTTTCTATTTTTTCTATTTTGAATACAAGAATCTCCTAGTTCTATTTTGGCTATTTTGGAGGTCCAATTTTTCTTAACGCCACAATTCAAATTATTTTAAAAGAAACAAGATACCAAAAATAATAATCAAATAAGATTTTTATAACCACAAAAGTGAATAAATTTCATTGTGATTGAAAACTTATAGTCAAAATCCCTAGAGATCTTTCTATGGATGTAAAGCTTTAAAATACACAAAAATATCTATGTTTAGATTGAAATATATAAACTAGTTTTACTAGTTTCAAGGTGTTATTATAATGTAGGATAAAATATATTTCTACATCAATTTCATGAAGTAATTTACTCCAAAAATATTCCATTGATATGTTAAATCATTAAAAAGATATATGGAAGTATTTTCTTAGTTTCAAAGTCCATGCCCAAAGATCCTATACCAAATGAGAAAAATAGTATGATATTAAAATATGATCAATATCCTCCAAAACCCCACATCTAAGACATTTATCATAGCTAATAATGCCTCTAAGAAAGAGTTAGCTATTTATTAGATATAACTTTATTGATAAATAATATGAGTCTTGGCGTTAAATGCTATGATACAATCTAGCATAGATAGATCAGTAATTACAATACATGATTAAAAATATCCAATACAATATCTTCAAAATTAATGAATTATAACTGAGTAGGGCTTTTACTCGGGTTTGAGAATAGCTTGGTCTGGAGAATGTAGAGCGTTCAAGGAGCGGCAACGACCCAAGGAGTGGAGACGAGCGTGATGGCCTAAGGAGTGGAGGCGAGCGTGATAGCCCAAGGCATGACGTCCCAAGGCATGATGGCCCAAGGCATGATGGTAGGACCGACAGACATGACCAGAGATTTTGGTGAGTACTCCAAAGAAGGATCTACACTGCAGATCAAGGTCAAACACCCAGACACGGACACACTGGAACACTTGAAACATAGCCTGATAGGCAAATTTATGTCTGAAGGGGCACGACCATGGATTGATTTGATCCGGCATTGGGTCCAGGTAGCGTGGGGGTTAGATACGGTGTCAGTTAAATGCCTGGCAGATGACCACCTTTTATTTTGTTTCATCTCCCTAGAGGAACGGGAGAAAATTCTAGTGGGGGAACCTTGGTTCTATGGGGCACGAGGGCTGGCTCTGGCGCCTTGGCACATAGGGGCTCACTGAGACCCGACTCTTTTTGAATGGGTGCTGATTTGGGTGTGGTTGCATGGCCTCCCCCTCAAATACTAGTCGACAGAGTTCCTACACTCGCTTACAAAACTATTTGGCGAGTTCATCAAGTTCAATCATTTCACCGTGGCTATGGAACACCTGAGCTTCCCATGGTTCTGCGTGTGGCAACCTCTACTACTAATGAAGCCGGTTGAGGAGTTGTTGCTAGACATGCATCTAGGTGAAGAGAGGGTTTGAGTTCAGTTTGGAAACCTACCGATGGCACCACCCCTAACAAGGGACTTCCGGAGGGGGGGTGACCCAGGAAATCACGATCGTAACACACCTGCACCAGAGGATGGGTGGCAACTTATTGGAAAAAAAGGTAGGGTCGCCAACAAGAACCCACAGGCACCCAAGGGGGAGACTTGGAGTATGGGGGGGGATCGCCTTCACCAGGAAAGGCCCCCCAAGGCAGGCGGGACTCAAGGTTAAATCGAAGCTACCGGTCAACCACTCCCTGGTCCCGGAGGACCGCAGGGAAAGGCAAAGGAGGACAGACCTGGGAAAGGGCTATCGGAGAAGGGATAGGAAGCCATGCCAAGTGCAGTGACTAAGCCCTATTACCATGCATTAGTAGGGGCGGGGGCTCTGGCCCCCAAGGACATCTAGAAGACGAGCAATCAGACAAGGATTGAATCAAAGCAAGGTGGCTATGAGTCGTCGTGCATGCCCACTTCCAGGGAGGAGGGCCCCTCCCCGGGAGATCTGTCTCAGCCACTAGTCATAGACTGGATTAACACCAGACGTGGTTTAGTAAGGCCTAGTTTCCCTCCTAAGGAGAAGAGCATACTACGTGAACAGGGGATGGCGGTATCCCTACCAGTGACCAAGATTGGGTGGCCGAATAACAACACACGCTGGCACAAGGCTACGTAGTTGTTCATTGGCCTGGGAGTGTAGCCCACACTCCTGGAGGTTTACCACTGACACATATCTCCATGAAGGTCCTCTCATGGAATTGTAGGGGCCAGGGTACCCCATACAAAAGGCATACCCTGCAATGTATGGTGTGAGATGAGAGATGCAATATTGTGTGTTTATAAGAAACAAAACTTCAGCAGAAGAAAGCTCATGTGCTTCAATGGCCGAGGTGGTATAGCCATCTGGCACCCAGCAAGGGACGTTTAGGAGGCCTCTTGGTCCTCACCAAGGTGGACTCGTATGTCCTAGAATCTTCTGACTGGTGCATCATGGTGCACCTGTTAGGGCTGGACGTATGGGTTACCAATGTTTACGGTGCCCAGGGATGGCAAAACTGCCTTTAGGAGTTCTCCCAGGTCGTGGGGCTTGTCCCCAACAATGCTGGCTGGTTACTGATCAAAGACTTCAAACAAAGGCTCTACAGCTAGGAGAAGACCGGAGACACCATGGCAGAGCCTGCAGGGACACCGAAATTTCTCACGTTATTATAGTGTAATGACCTCATCATCATGGAAATCACAAGGTGCAAGTACACCTGGAGCAATCATAGACAAGGCGCAGCACGGGTTTAATCTTGGATTGATTGGGTGTGGGCCAGTAAGGCGATGCTGACCGAATGGAAAATCCATGCCTACAGACGTGCTTGGATGGCCTTAGATCACCAGCCCATCCTCTGCCAGCTAGAACGGAACATGTTTCAGAGCCCCCGTTCCTTTCGATTTGAATGCACCTGGCTACGTAAGTCGTGGTTGGGTGAGCTGGTTCAGGATATCTGGCAGGGATATACAACCTCAGTGAACCCACGTGAATTTCTGAAAAATGGATTAAAGACCCTCAAAAGTCAAAATAAAGATATCAGAATAGCAGAAAAATATAGTTTCAAAGGTTATTGAATGCAGATCCAGGCCAAGCTACTGGCAACTCAGAAATAATAGGAGCAAGGTGTAGATCACACATGCGAGGAACTTTCCCTCCAAGCTGAGCTACAACTGCTGCACCGTGAAGAGGAAGAATATTGGTGTCAACGGGCCCATGTGCAGTGGTTGAGGGTAGGGGATTGGCACATGAAATTATTTTTTGCAATGGTGAAGACACACCATAGAACTCGCCAACGAACGCTGAAGCGTCTCATGCAAGGAGAGAAATCGCACATACCCTCTACGGTGGACAGACTTCTGCAATACTGGTAGCAGGTCTGGAAATGGCAGCTGGTGGACCCAATTTCTATGCCAGTATAAAAAATTTTAAACCCAGTGGATAACTCACGACTTCTACAACCTTTCTCACACCAGGCGCTCCGGATATGCTGGCAGATAAGGCCCTAGGGCTAGATGGATGGCCCATTGAATTCTTTCGTGAATTCGAGGGCATTCTCGGGGTGAACCTACTTGATGCTTTTAACTACATGGTGGCATGGTGTTAAGTTTGCAAAGAAATTAACTGCTCTCATGTGGTCCTATTGCCAAAGACGAAGAATCCCACATCCCCAGGACATTTTTTCCCCATCAGCGTCTGCAACTCACTCCTGCATTTATTTTCTCGCATGCTTGTGGCCAGGCTATGACCCCTCATGCCTCGACTTATGGGGAAAACCTAGGCTGCTTTTATGAAGGGCCATCATCTTCAGGATCAAGTCCTACTGCTACAGGAAATTTAGCACTCCCTTTGGGTAGCTAAATTACTAGGCCTTTGCATCAAACTAGACATAACCAAGGTGTACGATTCTGTGAGTTGGGCTGCCCTAAGGACTATGCTACATGCGAAAAGCTTTGACAAGGCCTTCATGGCACTCTACATGTAGATCCAACGGGGAGGGCAGTACTCACTGGATATTGATGGGCACCTATGGGGTTTTCATGGGACTGGACGCAGGCTCCGTCAAGGCGACCCCCTCTTCCTGCTCCTGTTCCTAATGATGATGGACCTTTTGCAAACATATTATGCCAAAGAAGGGGTCTAGGGGCTGAATATGCATGGCATCCCATGTCTCACTGCCCATTACGTGGACGACACCATGATCTTCACCAAGGTCATTGTGCCATAGGCCATGACGTTAATAAGGGTGCTGAATCACCTACAATGGGAAGTTGGACTGGCACCCAACCCAGGAAAATTTGCATTATATTTCACGCACACCCATCCTTTGGTATGCAAAAAGGTCATTCAAATCCTAGGGATCCTGCCAGGGGGAGCGGAAGACAAATATCTAGGCATCCCCATCCACAACTAGCACAGATTGCAAACCTGGCAGGCTCTCATAATGAGAATCCATAGGTGCACGACACATTGGATGAACACCTTCCTATCCCGCAAAGGGAAAATTATGCTGCCCTCTACTGTTTTGGGGGCCATGGCGATGTTTTCTACCTCAATGGCATCCCTAGCCACCGGAGTCACCACAAAAATCGACACAATTATCCGCAACTTCATGTGGTTCGGTGGCAAAGGGGACAAAAAGATGCTCCTGGTGGCATGGGCCAATACTGCATGGCCCCATACCACAAAGGGGGGGGGAAGGTTGGCATACTCCCCTTCATGGTTGAAGTGGCCTTAGGAAGACAAAGACTTCTCCAGTGACTTTCTACAACGAATGAAGACCCCTCCCTCTCAGTGCAAATCCTACAACAGAAATATAGCCCTTGGGCGGCGACCAACTCAGACTCTCACGTTTGGAGGTAGCTATGCACACATGTAAGTTTGCTGGTCCACAAAGATGAGATCTCCCTACATCCCTGGAAGCTCCTCTAAAAACAGTTTGCAACTAATCCATGCTGGATGCGGTTATGGAAGGGTATTCTACCAGAGAAAATTAAAACGTTTGGGTGGCTGATCCTACACCATGCCCTCCTCATTCATGCCTTATGGCAGACACCCGACCTGGCAATCAATAGCCATTGCCCACTGTGCAATCACCACATAGAAACACAACAGCACTTCGTGCATGAGTGCCAAGTGACCAGGCAATTATAGCAAACAGTAGGCCTTCATTCCCCAGAATTCTTCGGTAATTCGTCGATGCTGGCGACACTTTAGATCCTATGGAGAGCCAGGAACGACTGCATCTTTAAAGGGGTGGCCCTCTATCCCATGGCAGTGCTATCTGGAACGGTCTGAAAAATCTGGCATGAAATCACCATTGCAATGGATCTGCACGTCCACCTCGAGCCACCTGTTATAGCCCTACAACCAATGAATCATCCGAAGCCGAGGCAACAACACAAGCATAAGAGGTGGGTGTCCAGTGCAGGGATGGCCAGGAATAGTGCCGTGATCACCCTCCCTGACACTATCCAGGAATGAGACCAACAGTGACAGACCCCAGAGGAGGAGCGGCTAGTGATAAAAGATGATACCATAGGCAACACAGGGGGCAATAGCTGACCTCCCCTACATAGTTGCCAACCTAGATGCTCCTCTAGATTGAAGGTGTCCCCAAGGACCATATGACAGGCATTGCCCAGATAATCGAGGAAAGCCGACGCCACTGCCTAACGGCTGGGCCAGGGCGACTAGGTCCTCGCACACACCCATATTCCAAACACAATTCCCCTAGAAGGTAGCCATGGGGGAAGGGGGAGGCTCCTCAAGGGGGGGGGGAGTCTTTCAGGAATGTACGCTAAGTAACGGCTGAGGTGGGGAAGGCCGTCTACCTATGGGGACACCCGTGGCAGGGGTGGACCTTGGGGATTTTTGGGTGATTTTTCTTGCCTGGCATGGGGCCAGCAACCCTGGCCTACACTGTACAGCTGTATAGCTCCTTTTTTTGGAACATAAATTCTCTCGACCTTTTCTGAAAAAAATTAATGAATTATATTTAAAGAGATTCCTTCAATAAATGATAACTTGTATGGTATATATAGTTAAAAAATGAAATTAGATTTAAAAAGGAAACTTTATAATAAAGGTCAAGTATTATATTAAATATAGAACAATAGAGAAGTAGAGTTTTATATAGTTACTAGAATTAATTTGTACTTATGATGGAGTCTTCTCATGATGTATACTAAGAAAGGTAGAGTTGTAAAATCAGTAATGACAAATGCAAATAGATACAAAAGTTTAAGCTTGAGCCAAATAGAGTTATAAAAGTGGTATAGGTAGAAAGAATAGAAAAATAGAGAAATGTGGAGAGAAGGGGAGGAATTATTAGTATTTCCTATATTTCTAAAGTGTTGTTATGACAAAACAAACCTTTTTCTACTTATGGGTGGATTTTCTTAAGGTTGTTTCTTTTACTACTTTTTTTAATTTAATCTTTCTCACTTATTTTTTATAAAAATTGGTTTTAATTAGGGAAATTAACTAAGTTTTGTTAAGTCTTTCAATTACTCATCATAAATCATAGTAAAAATGAATAGAAGAAAAAAGAATAACTTTAAAGAAAAAAACACAGTTATCCTAAAAAAGTTCTAGCAATTGCTTTAGCTTTTAGCAAGTCTTGAAATCCAATCCTTCTTACTTTGATAATAAGCTTGATTCAAGTTTACATCAAAAGGAAGAGATTTCAACTTTCTTGAAAATGTTTTCCACATCCTTTGGTTTGGTGATGATACCTAAGACCACCCAAGCATTCATGATATCATGAACATAATGCCATGCTTGGTTAAAAGCCAAATTATAGAGTTATAATTCATAATTAATTATGGACAAATTATGTATTAATGGTTACATAATCTTTTAGCCATATTCATATTTAGCTTTATTATTTTCAGTTAAAGTATGAAAAATAATCTTCCAACATGGCATCTATTACAAAGAGGAGGTGTCTTATTCATAAAATAGTTAACACACCTCACATCTAGTTGGTAATAACAATCACTTCCATTTGTTACAACATACCTAGTCATAGGTGCCAGTTGTGTTATAGTGCACACAAAACTAATAATAATGGTTACATCATATTATTTTGTAACAAATCATATCTAATTACAACTAGGAATAGGAATGTTAATTTTTGATGATGTATATGAATTATAGGTTGCTACTTCTATATTACAATATGTGTTTATTTAAGTTTTTAGTTACCTACCACATAATCAAAATTTCACTTCTTAGTTAAATGATGTGATGTAAAAACATAACATTCAAGTCCTTCATACCAAGTATTATTTTTCACTTTTTTTATTTGTTAAGATACATAATACTTTGATAGTGTAATATGCACTAGATATAAGATCATTTATATATAAGTATAGATTTTTGATTATTCATAAGTGGACTTTATATTTTGACATACAATTTGAAGAATATTCTAAAGTTCTATATTTTCTCTGGCTATTTAATCTCTTATTTATTTTTTCAAAAGCTCAATAGGAAGTTTTTAGTTTTGTTAGTTCTATTAAGCATATGGAATCCATTTTTATAGCATTTCATAAACATTTTTTGTTGAAATCAATATTCTTATCTATGGTAGAAGTGTGAATGCTTTGAAAGATGTTGAATGTTACTAGAAGAGATAAAATACATAATACAGACATTAGAGCAAGACTTGGAATGCCTTCTATTTCATATAACTATAAGAATTATGGCTTAGATGATTTGAACATATGCAAAGAAGATCAAATGATGTGCCTATAAACAAAGGTTGCTGCATCACTATTCCAAGAAAGCCACCAAAACAAAGACCAAATAAAATGCGGGAAAAATGATAAAAGATGATTTGAAAAAACTACAAATAAACAAAGATCTAGCTCTTCATATCTATGAATGAGAAAAAAATAAATAAATCACATGGCTGACCCCATTTTGTTAGGACAATGCTAGGATGATAATGATGATGATGATGAATCTTCTTAATTGTAAAAAGGAATTGGTATTACAAGTAGGTAAAAATACTTATATTTAGTCAAGTACATATTATAATGTTCCTAATTCTTGTAACTTTTTTCCTTGTGAAATACATACATTTAATGTTTTTCCTTTCTACTCAAGAAAAAGATACCAAGGAAAAGAAAAATTGTGTTGAAGTTAATGATAGGAAAAAATAATTTAAAGTTGAAGATATGAAAATTAAGTTAAAGTCATTGCTAACAATGATCAAATGACAACAAAGAAAACAAAGTAAATAGAAGCTTCTACGAATGTTTTTACTTATACCACATAATGTATTAGTTAGTCAAGGCAAATAGCTGATAAGGTACTTTTGTCCTTATCTGACAAAACTAATATTAACTCAAATATCAAAACTAATATTGAGAATTAGGTTATAACTAATGGTTATTGATATATGATTAATAATAAGTGGTAAAGTAATAGTGATATATATTATGCACCACCAATTTCTCATATTTTTTTCAAATGCTAATATATTGGTATAACTTACTATTATTACCTTAAATCCTTTAGTTATTTTAACTTCAAGCATAGATATTGAAAGTGATGTAAATGTTATTAGGGTGGGGACTATCTTCTTAACATATAATTAATTTTTCT
>MNCI01007137.1:173025-185390 GCA_015680685.1 Gnetum montanum
CTATTTTTCTTTCTATATCTTGAAGTAATATAGATCATGTTTAGTAGGATAGCCTTTCATCTTTTTATATTAATTATATTATATTTTTCAATAAAAATATTTTTGATATCATCTAGTACAATTATAAGGTTAAATCATGTGGAACTTAATGGATTAAATTTGTATAGAAGTAAGAAGGATATCAAGAATGATACAATCAAACCTTTTATGATAAGTTCATATTATAAAGTACACAAACTTCTATAATCCAAAATTCCTACTAATATTTATTATAAACAAATTTCATGGCTTTGAAAACTTTCCATGGAAAACTAAGGTTGATCTTCATAACAAATAATTCCTAAAAATCTTAATGTTACCATTTAAATTTTTATACATAGAATCTTTCTTAAAATATTTATCAATCTTATTCTATTATTTTATAGTCCTTGTATAGAAAATAGAAAGAAATATTATAATTATCATTGCTATAAAAATACAAGTAACAATTGGTTGAGCTTTTGACAAATGAACCAATGATTTCTAATCCATATGTTTTTTATAGCAAGTTGAGTTGACTTATGAGACTAACCATTTGTTTACTTAAATTTCTACTACTTTAATGATGCATTAAACATTAACATGTAGTATTGGAGCTTGGGTTTTCTAATTGAGCTTCATTTAAGACATGTAATTTAGTAAGTTGGAGTGTTTAAAAATGGTGAGTAATACCAAGTACATTGAAGACATAAAAATGTTCAATGACAAAAACTATAATATTTGGAAGCTCAAGATGAAAGATTTACCAGTTGAAAATAAATAGGATGTATGCATCACTGAAATTAGACCAGAGAACATGAAAGTTGAAGATTGGAATTAATTAGATTGTCTTACTTTGGGAACAAGTTGTAAATGTATTTCTAATCTGGTATTCATAGATTTAGATGAAAATATTGCAAATGGATTATGTAATGTTGTAGGTAAAATACATCAATCTGGTTAAAAGGAATGTTGACAGGAAATTATTGTTATTAATAATGTCTGAAAATACTACTATTAGATCTCATATTACTACTTTTGATACTATTGTAAGACAATTGTAATCAATTGGTAGTAATATGGAAGAAGAAGATCAATTCATTATCTTGATACAATCTCTTCCAAATTCATAAGAAAATATTATTCAAAATTTTAATATTTTAAGTACCTCTTTAAAATTTCATGAAGTTGTAGGACAACTAATAATAGAAGAACTTCAAAGAAAGTTCTTGAAGCCTGCACTTACTGAAGCATTGGTAATTAAAGGACTAAGAAAANGAAGCCTGCACTTACTGAAGCATTGGTAATTAAAGGACTAAGAAAACAATGATAAGGTAAATCCTCTACTATGAATAATTCTAAATTTAATAAAGTTATAGATGATAATTCTAAGAGAATAACAAACTCTTGGAACTATGGGAAACATGACCACTTGAACAAAGATTGTAAATTTTTAAAGAAAAAATTAAAAGATGCTAGATCTAGTTTTTCTAAGAAAGATATTGATGAAGAAATACTAGGCTTGTGTGCAATCACAAATGAAGGTAGCTCTAATTATAATTATTGGTATATTGATTCAACTTCTTCATATAGCTTTAAACCTATAAGAGAATTGTTTTCTAAATACCATAAAGCTATGTCTATTCATGTTTATCTTGGGAATGATGAAAGCTATATAATTAAGGACTAAGATAAAGTAAAGTTGTTTTATAACAACTATAGAATAATTATAATTTCCAAGGTATATCATATCATTGAGCTCACCCAAAAATTTACTATTTGTGGCTAATTTGGAAGGTTTTCACCTATTTATATTATTTTGAAATAAGAAATGTAATATTTTTTAAGAAAAAATGACTATCCATGGTAAAATAATTTTATCATCTTAACAATGAGGAGAATATCTACCGGTCACGGTGAAATAATATTATATCATGCATTCTGCATTTTGATTCAAGTTTTTGGATTCTTGGATGTTTCGTTACAGTGATTACAAAAAATTTAGTGGCTCACTGAGACAGGTACTCATTCTGCACAAAGAACAGCGTCCAGAAGGAAAACCTGTCCAAAAGAAACTGAATCTTTATTCAACATTTGATTCCATGGTATGTTATAGTAATCTTGATTCTTTGCATAAAACTATATAAAAGCTAATGCTGCATGAAGAATGCAGCTTTGCTATCTATTTTACAGTACTGATAGACGACCCCTTCTGCGAAACTTGGCCATGAACCAAATCCAGAGCAGCAGCACCAACAAGATTGTTTAAATAATCCACTCCAGTCTTTATCCTAGAGGTAGTTCCAACCTCAAAGAAAAATAAAACTACCTTGGCATACTACTACAGTTAGCCCCAGATCAATAGCAGCATTAAGAACAGTAGCGATAGAAACTAGCTCAACCATCTCCAGACAGTTACACGTCCAGTTTCAGTTCCTAGTACATCTGCTATTCCAGGACTAGACCAGTTTTATGTTTCAGGCCTAGTTTACAAGGATCAGGCAGGCCCACGGGATTTAACCAACTGGAACAACAACTATAATCGTTAAGCGATGAGGTTAATTAGAAGCTGGACGCCATTGAAATGCTATTGCGAAAAAATGAGGGTTTCGTACAAGATGATGAGGATGATAAGTCTCCCATCGAGAGTAATCCACTGATTTCACTGGTGGGTATAGCTACTGAGAATGGGAGGAATCATGTAGTGAAGAAACACGAACATAATTTAGTAGCAAGATCACAAGAAAAACTTCAAAATGAGTTCTAGCTTCCCAAGGATCCATCTAATTCACTGTGAGTTTTATTAGGAGCAGATCAGAATCAGAATAAAGTACAATAAAACTTGAGTGGTCCCAAAACTCCACCTAAAAATCAGCTCCTGATTATGATGATGGATCCAACGATAATAATGATGGAACAGTGAAGGATGATGATGGCCTGTGCTACTATGCAAGTGGAGGAGGAGGCCTATGCTACTATAGTAATTACTATTGGAAGCTATGTTTTTCGAATCTTGCAGTTTCTGTTGGGAAAAAATGGAAATTTGATAATTTAATTAAGGATGATTCAATTGTCTTGGTAGATTATTGTACAGAGAGTTTCAGTTCATTGTCTAATGAGCACGATACATTATGTTAATCTCATTCACTTAACGTGGGTAAATAAATTTTTCTTTCCTTCGTCCATGATGATAATTCTTTATTTTGGATATCAGTTTTCAGGCTGAAATTTGCTGGATCTAAAATAATATAAATACACGATTCAATCCAATTTGTCATTAGTTTCCTACATTTACGACTGATTTATGATAGAACATGACACAAGTTGATTCAATTTTTCCTGTATGACCAAACAAAAGAAGTTCATCATTTGAAAAGGCTTTGTTACTACAACGCATATTCTTGGCATTGAGGAGACAGTCCTGTCACATCCATTGTAATTTCTCCATTTCAGTTTTATGTTTCTAGAGTCTAATGTGGATCTTAAACATTGCCTTGAAATTAAAATTGTTTCTAATTATGTTTGAAACCATATAGAGATAACATGCTTTTATAATTGTTGCTAAAATATTGGAGTATTAAAGTTAAATCATTTCATCAACTGCTTAAGACATATACTCTAAAATAAAAACAACCCAAAACGCATCCCAAGAAGAGAAATTATGATATTTCTTTTGGGCCTTTTGCTTTAAATTTTGCCACTATCACACACCTATCAAGATCAAAATAAACTTTTACTTCTTTGATTACAAAAAAGAGATTCACTCAATATTGAGAAAAAGGGTAAATTTCCACTTCTTTATATTTGAAATGTTTTGCTTCTTTTATTTATTTTTAGGTGAGAATGACATGTTACAAAAAATGCTAAAAAGCTAAATTTATATATTTATTTTAGGCAATTCGCTTCATTGATGAGTTATCTAGTGGTATTTTGTAAGTAGATTGTGAGCCCTAGATTTGGGAAGTATTTTATGTGTTCCAAGTTTATAGTCTAGCATGTTTGGTAGAAGTTCTTGGTCTTCTATGTTTCCCTCCTACCCCCCAGGTCAAACTCTGAGGTTGTATGCACAATTCCAAGATCTCTAGAATGATTTTATGGCAAGTTGTGTACGGCAATAAAGATGAACTTTGTGGATAAACCTTGCAGTGCATGGAATAGGATTTATTACATGTTATTTCTTACCTATTATTTATTAGTTGCATTAGCGCAGCATGAGTACGACTTGATTACAAGCATTAACGAATGTGTACGGCTAATCAAGGAATTGGCTACTCATCGCGATTAGATTCTCTTACCCTCAACTCCTAGAATGCAGAATGAGTACGACTTGATTACGAGCATCTAAGGATGTGTACGACTAGTCAAGGAATCAGCTGCTTATTACATTTAGGCTAGTTAAGTGCCTCAGTATGACCACTTCAACCATGTGCGTTATGTGTGGGAATCCCAGTAACGATTAGCATTTGGTAGCTAGAGTTGCATAGTTCAGGGTGTGTACGATAAGTGGGAATGGATGCTGACGCTAGTTAATTTAGACTTAGTACTCAGTTAGAGTTAGTTAGCTTTCTCAACCCTTCACCTCAATAGCATAGGAGAAAAACACAAAAGATATAAAAATCATATACCTCAAACTTACTTAACCATACACCGTGAAAAACACAAGTAAGTCTGGGAAGACAACGAATAATTAACCCCAAGTGTTCCATGGGGCGTGTAGGCATTTAGTCTACAGAGTTCAACCGGATCGAGCATGCTATGCTCATTTGATATGGTTGAGTGTAGGGGTACCTCACCACTCATCAAGTTTCCTATGAAGAGCTCTTCTGCCCTTAGGTACGTTGATTTTCTTTCCTATTTTTTGTATTTTGAGTCATCACTTTCACAAGTGTAGATAGACTCTACCAATGTGATACCATGCTTATGTAGCGCAAAACCATTTGGTTGATGTAGAATCTAGTGTTTTCATAGTGAATAAAGCTTCTAGTTTCCCCTCATTTCTACTAGTAATATGTTAAACATTAAAACCTTAAAAATATTCATCAAACATTAAAAGTAAAAAAAATATTTATTTGATTATCCTTTTCCTAAGCTATGATGATTCAACCTTGTTCAAGACATCCATGACTATATGACATGGCGTTAGACCATCAAGGTTGTAACTAAGAGCATTTTTATTGCATTTCATGTGTGGTGTTACAACTATTCCTAGGATGGTTTGCAACATGAGCATTGTATATGTTTCTAAGAGGAATTGCAATGCATGTGTGCTTATTACTATTTATTTATTATAATTATAAAATCCATAAAAAATCATAAAACATAAAATCATAAATATTATCTTTATCTTCCACCATTGGAACATGAGTTCTAACAATACAATATGTGATGAGTGGTGGAGCAATCCAACACCCAACCATAGAAGTCACAAGTGGTTCACACATGACCAGATTATAATCTGTGGATGAGACAATGTGATTATGCTAGTAATTGGTTTAAGTTCATGACCATTATCTTCCCATGTGGAGCTACTGAAGTCTATGTGTATGGTTTAGCTCTCAGTGAGGTATGTGATATGTTGATATTATTTGGCCATTTTTCTCCTAGTCAAAGTGAAAAGAGTTTTTAAGTCTAAGTCTAACCAAAATAGTAAAAAAATCTATTCTATCCTAAGGTAATGAATATCTGGTCTTGATCTTCCGTACACACCTTGGGCTTCATCTAACTACTACTAGGATTACCAAGTATTTTGCTACTAGGCAAACCAAGTGATAGCACTACTAGGTTACTAAACAATTACACTCAAGTGCTCAAGATCAATTGTACTTATTCCACTTAACAATAGTAATGGTAAAGTACATGAAAAGGTAAACATTAACTAGGAAAATAGTAAACATTATTCTAAGTAAAATATCAAACTAGAAGAATGCTACAATAGTATGAAATAGCATGATCTTTATTGCTAGTCACACTTGTGCTCAAGTACAATATGCTTGAATAAAGACTTTGTACACTACGTCACACTACACTATGGGGCATTCACACTTCTAAGTGCTAAATACTAACTTATAGAAATAAACTACAAGAGTTATGCTACTATGGAATGAAAGCTTATACACATATGTTCACCTAAGTGCTATATTTCTATGCTAGCCTGTATCCCATGATATTACATATATGATAACATAGCTAGGGTGACAATATCAAAGCTATGATATCGTATATTCGATATCATAGTCCACCAAAATTTGATTTTTCATACTTGCATGATTGACTAAAAACTTGTCCTTGGGTTAAAACAAAATGATGATAAAGATCTTTAAAAAATTAAGAGGTAGATTTACATGACACTATTTATCTGACACTTTATGCCATAGTGCTGTTTTTACAAAAATGACATAAAACATGACAAGAAAAACTTTGATAAAAAACAAAATTGAATGAAGCTTAGTGTATCCTATGTAGTGCTTATGGTGGTGGCTCCTTCATTGGTTTCTTTGCCTTTTCATTTGTCTTTTGGAATTTGTATCTGTTTATGATCACCTAAAGTTTCTCCTCCTCCATTCTCAAGTCATATATCATCCATGCTTGATGTGCAATGTGTGATGGAGTGGGTAGATTCCATGGACATGGTAGTTGCAAAAACATTTGATTGGCTTTAACGTACCATACCACAAATTGTCTCCTCTCCCCTTTAAATGCTCTAGCCTTTGCTCATAATTCATGGTAATCTCATAATCTTCTGGTGAAGTTCGCTATAACATCCTTTTGTCCTTGGTAGCTAACCTTTACTACTTTTAGTTTAGATTTTGCCACCTTAAGTTTCTATAAGGCATCTTTCTAATCTACAAACTCCTTTTCACACAAGACATATGTGGCTGATACTTGCTATTCAAGTTCATTTCTAGGCATGCCTACTATTAACATGGCCAAGTGAGCATAACCAAGGTTAGCTAACCCCATGTATTCTTTTAGGTCTTCTATTTATAGGTCTTTCTTTTTTACTTATGCATGGTGGATGTGAGCATAGCTATCCAAGATGGATTGCCAATCTAGATTTTGTACCAATATGACACTAATTTGAGCCTTAGCCATTTGGATCTCCTTCTCATTGATTGGCTTATACATCCCCACTTGGACAAAAGTATTTCTTAAGCCTCTCATTTCTCCACATGCTAATCTCAATAGCTAATTTTTGTCTAATTACACATACCTCCTTCATTAAGAGGGCCATGTTTTCTCTTACTAAGTGGCTCATATCTTGGTTAACCCTCATTAGTTGTTCTCTCAACTGATGGATGCTTTCTTTTAGGATGTTCTTCTACTTCTCATTGTTGGTTAATCTAGTGTTGCCTACAACAAGTTGTTTATTCTCTTCTTATGCCACGGTGAGTGCCCTAGCATATGCATATGCTTGTACTTCTACTACTATGGCATTTCAAACTACTTTATCTTTCCATCTACTTATTCCACTCTATTAGGTGGTTGATTTTCTCTATTCTAAATTACTTTAGCAAGTTAGGTGCAATGAATTAAGGAGGATCTTTGCATTTAGCTATAAGGGCGATAAGCTCTTCCTGTAGTCTAAAGATTTCAGCTTCTACATGCTTCACCCTAGTCTCTACCATGACTAGTTTACCCTTGATTGCAATATGTTTTAACTATACTACAATGACATCACTTGGAATATCAAAAAGAGTTTTCATTACTTGCCCAATCTACAATAGCCGATCTAGCACATGCTCATGATCAACAAGAGTCATTGAGGTACTAGTTAATATTTGAGCATTCCTAGCTCAAGTTAAATATGTTGGTGGCAAAACAGGTACATTGAATGATTCTGTAATGTGATATGTGATCACTTCTATGGCTCTCATTGCATAACCATAACTATGAACCTTTCTTCTGTTTCAAGCACCACTTGGAAGGATGTAGTATTCCTAGAGATCTATTGTGACCATTGGGCCTCTTCTCCTTACTATGATAATATTTTTCCACTTACAAGATCTATGAAAACTATGGGTTGTATGGCACTATTGATAACTCTATAGAGGTTGGTCTCCTCCCATGTTCCCCAACTAATAGTCTCTGCAATCTATTGGAGATGACTCATTGATGGTTTATAATCCTACAGTGCTGGTGGTGGGACTTTCTATTGTTCTTCTTCTTATTATTTTTGTTGTTGTTGCTAACCACTGGGTCATATGTGTTGTTGTTATTCAATGGTTTGTGTGGTATTTCCAAATTTTATTTCTTCATCCACCTGATCTTTCTTTGGTGGTGTTGGCTTGAGCATTTCATCATATGAGGCATTTTTGGCCTTCCTAAGGACGTCATTAGTGTACCTCAAGATTATAGCACACTTTCATAGATTCTTGATTAGGTAAGGTAATGGAAGTTTCACCTTCCCTACCTTCTTTTCCTTGAACGGCCCTTGAATCTCCATACAATAGAGTTGTGCAAGATTGGTATTGTACTTTCTCATTAAAACTGCACTTCCTTTGGTTACATAGGTGAACAATCTATTTAATTTCTTTGTGGGAAACATGTGGTATGGGCCAATTTTAAAACAAATTCTTTCCTTCAAAGTCAACTCATTATATTCTTTGTCCTCTTTTCCATATGCCCTCCTTAACCATAATTTTCTTGTTTCTACGTCTAATCTTGTGGACAGATGTGCTAATCTTTCCTCTTCATTGGGCACATTCAGAGATTTTGCTATCATCTGGACTAAATAATAAATAGAGACTCCTTCAATATTGACTATAGCATCCTCTTCTTTATTATGTCAAAATTGGCAAGTCTCCCTTAGATACCATTCACCACTATCTTAAAGGATGGGCCATAGTGGTCACACTTGGAGTTGCATCCTTACCACTTCTGGAGAAAATTTCACAAATGAACCAAATTTCATCTCGATAATTACTATGATTAGGAGCATCTTCTCTTGGATGATTTGGAGGCATTCTTGTCACAACATGAGGCACTGTGCCTATACTTGTGGTTTTTTTGCCTCCCCCTAAGTTGACTATCCAGTAGTAGGAGTTTCTTGATGGATACTGAAAGATTAAGCTTCCTAATTTGGATGTTCTACTTATGGGTCTTATGCTCCTATTTGCCCTTTTCCTTGGCCTCTTGGTTGTCTGCTTACCGATTGTAAGGGTCCTCCTATTTTTCCTCTCTTTGGGACCATCTACAATAATTAAAGATTTAGAAATTATTAGAATGTGTTCTTCTATTTTGATAAATCCTTTCGTTTCTCATATTTTTAGTTAGATCAAATTCTTAGCTTACTATGATTGTAGAGCTAGAAAAGTTTTCAAAAAGAAACCCCATAAGTGTTAATTTTCTTATAACCCTCACAATTGTCCATTTTTTCCTTGTTTATGGCTCATAATGATTGGTATGGTTCATTAAAAGGATGATTTAAGTGTTTTTGGGATTAATGTGATTAATTTCTATTGAAAATTTCCAATTTTCCCTTAAGAATTACCCTTATAATATCCTTTAGCCATTAGACAATTCTAAAAAATTGGCTTAGATTTTCCACAGAAGCATCCTCCCCCCTCTCCCATGACTAAGATGAGCACTCTAGGATCAGATATTTTCAAAAATCATAAAAATCGAAGAAATAGCATGCAAGTTATGGCTTGGGAAATCTAGGAGGTCAGAGATCTAGGTTAGGAAGAAAAAATAGCAAAACCTCTTTTAGTTGGAAAAGTGAAAAATGAAAATTCAGCTAAGTCCCCCACATATATATAGGTTTTGTGGGCTTTGATATCAAAGGAAAAAAACTCACATTTTTTAAATAATATTTGAAGATGAAAAATGGATTAGTTTGGATCTTTGGAAGGTATAAAGAATGTTCAAATGGGCTCGAGCAATGGATGATGCATATTTTTCAAGAATTTGGAATATAAATTTTATGAAGAAGAAATCTTGAGCTAGCAAATTTCATGAAGTGTTAATAAGATGGATGAGATAGGTAATGAGTTTATGTTATTGGAATGGATAGTTTGAGTAATAAGGAAAGTTTTTCTTGACATTTATTGGTGTTAGAATGCTCAAGATGATGTGGAATCACTTGGCAAGTATAAGTGACAATAGCTATATAAGTGGGTCTTCCCCAAAGTAGGCTTCAACCCTTAATTCCCTTGTATAACCATCCATAAAAGTGTTCTTAGGTAATCAAGGAGTTGAATGTAATGCATATCTATTTAGCAAAACACACATTTTAGTACCACCAAGTTAGGAAAATTACACTCTGTTACACAAATCCACAAGTTATGATTATTCATATAATGAGATGAAATGGACTTAGAAGGGATTGCAAAAATAAGGACATGAGGTGCCTTACCATAGCCATAATGAATTATTTTGTGTTGTTAGTGGTTAAAGTAATCATTAGCCTTTCTATCCAAGATTCAAACTAATTCCAAACCACATTCTAGTGACATCACATTGTCTTATCTCTTGGAATTACAACTGCAAGACTACCACTATTGCATAGAGTATTGTAACTTGGTGTATTGTCCAAGGGAGGAGTTTATTCATTGCACTTATTATTTTCTGAAATTCTTGAGAAACAACCTACCTTTAGGCATGGGTAACTTGTCTTTCTAGTGGGACCCCTAGAAATTTATTTCATGCATGAGTTTTATTTTTACCTGTGTCAACCTTACCAAAGGAATACCTTCAAGCATGGGTAACATATCTTTCTAGTCACATGGTAAGGTAGCATTTATTTTACTCCTACTCTCATTTTTCATTAGATCTACAAGGATACAACCTAAAGTAATAGGATAGAACTCACACCGATAATCCTAGAGAATCCACAAATCCCCTTGATGTTACTGTTGGCACATTTTCAGCCACTACATGGAGCAGGAGTTTCAGTTTGCTTAAGAAGAATAAAAATGAAATAGGTGTTTAAGATTCGGATGAGATTTATGATGATNACGTAGTATCAATGGCAATAAAAATGCAGTGATGCTTGCTGCTAAAATGTTGCCAAGAAAATGACAGAAATCCCTTCATATTCCACTTAAAATTTTTTCAAACAATTGCCGCGAAGGGTTTCTTTATTCTGTTTCTGCAATGAACTTAATCTCCTAGCCAAAGAGTACAGCGGATGAATGAAACAGGGTCAAAATGCAGCCGGTTGCTACGCCCACGCCTATGCCTGCAATCTGGGACGGTTACCAGCAAAAAACTACCAAATAAAATACGGATGTGCCGAACTTGGATGCTGCCCACGAATAGGAGCAAGACACCATTGCAGGGGGTTCTCAAATTCAAGTTATTGCACCGTTGATATGAGAAACTGATGCCCAGCTCCGCGAAAAAGCTGTTCAAACTACAATCGTGTTTTGGGGTTCAATAGATGACACAACCATGGCAGACGCGGGAGACGCGGGGATGGTGGCAGCAAAGCAACGGCAGGGTTTCAGCGACGTCAACCACAAATTGACAGCGGCAATCGTGACCTTGGGCCAATCCGACGCAGAGCGGTGGCAGGGAAAATAACGGACGGAGCAGTCCGGAGGAGGAAGCAACGCAAATCGCAGAAGGAAGGAGCGCGCACAGAGGAAGCAAAGTAACACGGTTAACCGCGTTGGAAAACATTGACAGTTGAAAAATATTTACCCTCCCCCAAAGATAGCGTATTTACTATTTCATAAAGTTAATTTTAGAAATAATTATATTTCTAACAAATGAAACATAGCAGCAAAAATAATTATTGAAATGTTGGATACTTACCTAGGTATTTAAATTATATGCAAAGGCCAAATTCTTGTATCATGTATGATGTAAACACTTGTCAGTTGCAGATTTTCTCTTCATAACTATGTAACTTTCTCCTAGCTCGTTGGGAAAGTAATCTTCTAATTGGTTAGTCAGGTTACTTGAGAGGAAAGTTAGGAGAGATGTTATTGAAGATATTTTTGGATATTTGAAAATTGCAACTTCCTTATACATCATTCAGAAGACTTGACATCTCATTTGGAAGAAGTAAAATCAAAGGGATAAATATGTATGGAGTACTATAGCTTGTATCCCTATGTATTTTGTTTAGATTTTACTTTAATTAAGTAATTTTCTAATCAACTTCCTCACCTCTTTTTTTATGGCTAAAAACCACCCAAAATTGTTCTAACTTACCTAACTTGTTGGGCAAGAAACCACCTAACTTGTTGGGTAAGTAATTTTCTAATTGGTTGGCTAAGTGACTTGGGAGAGAAGTTAGGTGAGATATTTTTTAAATTTGTAACTTCCCTACCTACCTTTGAACCCTATAAAAGGATGAAGAAGGGGAAGCATCATCATCACTTCACATATCATAACATCAC
>MNCI01007141.1:1279-43285 GCA_015680685.1 Gnetum montanum
TTATGATCAAGTTTAGAAGCCATTGAAATTGTAGAAGTATTAGTAACTTCCTATACAATAAATCATAAGGGGAATAGCCAATAGGAGGTTTCTAAGTGGATTGATAGGCCCAAAGAGCATCATTAAGTTTTGTGCTCCATTCTTTTCTATATTTACTAATTATGCAAGTTAGTATTCTAGTTATTTCCCTATTGGTGACTTTGGCTTGACCATTAGCTTGAGAGTGATATGGAATTGTTAATTTATACTTTACTGTTAAGTGTTGCATTAATTTTTAAAACGTAGCACTTGTGAAATGGATCTCATTATCAAACATAAGTGTCCTTGGCATGTCAAACCTATTTACCATATGTTGTTATACAAACTATGCCAGCTTAAAGGATTAATAGTTAGTAATGGTGGTAGCTTTAGCTAATTTTTTATAGTAGTCAATTGCTATAATGATATATGCATTTCTATCAGACATGGGCTTAATGGGCCTTGTGAAATCAATGTTCCAAATATTGAAAGGATCTAGTGGTTGAATCCACTGTTGGGGTTCTTTCATCCATATAGTCATCACTTTGTCTTTGGCAATGTTTGAATGAATAAGAAAACTAATGAGCATCCTTGAAGATTATTGGCCAATAATATCCTGCCATGAGGATTTTTATGGTTGTAGTCCTTCCTACATAATGGCCCCCAAAAGGGACTTCATGAGCATCTTTAAGAATTTGTAGTTGATCAGCATCAAGTACACACCATCATACCAAGCCATCAACACAAACCTTATAAAGATTACCTTGAATTTCCATGTAGTGTTTAGCTTGGTAAAGAAATTGTTATTTCTTCCTATTATTCCATTCCTACAACATCTCCTAAGGGAGTAGATAAGAGAGAAATCCCTTATACTAGGTAGGATCCATGGGACTTTACACTTCAAAAGCTTTGGCAAAGAGAAGTTCATCTAGAAATTTATCCAATAAAGGTCCTTCATCCTCCTTGTTATCCCATCATAACTAAGATAAGTGGTTGGTGACCATGTTCTCAATTCCCTATCTATTCATCATTGTGAAATTGAACTCCTGTAGAATTATCAATCACTATATGACACAGGGGCTTACCATTGGCTTGTTCATAAGGAATTGAATGACACTATGATCTGTGTGCATAAAAACAGGATACCCAAGCACATAGTGCTTAAATTTTTCTAAGGTGTACACCACCACCATGAGCTCTCTCTCCATAGTAGTGTAATTTAGTTATACCCCCACAATATTATTTCTTACATAATAGATATAGTAAGGATGATTGTGTAAGCACCACCCCCAAACCATAGTTGGATGCATCTTTCATGATGTCAAATGGTCTAGACAAGTCTAGAGCATGTAGAATGGGATTTTCTATGAGCTTCTTCTTTAATTATTGAAATGTCACCTCATATTCCCTGGTCCAAATGAAAGATGCATTCTTCATTGTAAGCTCTACCAATGGTTTGACAATTTTCAAGAAGTTCTCAATAAAGCACTAATAATAACTAGTGTGGCCAAGGAATGGCCTTAAATCTTTCACCATTTCAGGTTGCCTAGTGATTCTTTAAATGATCCATACTTTTTTTATATCCATATTTATTTCTTTTCTTGAAATTGTATGCTTCAACATAATGCCTTCTTAGACCATCAAATGGCTTTTCTACTAGTTAAGCTTCAAGTTAGTCTCCACACATTATTGAAGAACCTACTTAACATGGTCCAAGGCTTGCTCAAATGTGGCTTCATAAGTAGACAATTCATCCACAAAGACCTTGACTCCATTTCCAATTTGCTATTGGAAGATACTAAGAACCAAGTGTTGGAATGTAGTATGGGCATTACACAAGGCAAAGAACATCTTTTTGTATGCAAAGTCTCCTAGAGATTTATGACTATGGTTTTGGCTTAGTTCTCTAGTACAATCTAGATTTGATTATAGCCACTATAACCATCTAGCAATTTGTAATAGTAATGCACTACTATGGTATCTAATACTTGATCAACAAATGGTAATGGAAAATGATCATTAAAGGTTGTCATGTTTAATAATTTAAAGTCTATGCAAAGTCTTCATTTTTCTCTTTTGTTGGGTACAATATAGGGTGGGCTAATCCATTTGCTATTATCAACCAAATAGATGAACCTAGACTCGAGGAGGTATTCAACCTTCTTCTTGATCACCTATTTCAATTTGAGGTTTAGCCTTCTCTGGGGTTATCTCGTTGACTTGATGGAAGAGTCTATGTAGACGTAGTGCTAGCATATCTATGGATCAATTCTAGTAAGTCAATGATATGACCAAGCAAATTTTGTTGCCCATTTATTCACCATCTTAAATAGCTTCTATTTCTAGCATGAAGCAAGGTTGACATTAGTAATTACTAGCTTACCATTGTTGAGAAAAGCATATTTCATACTAGCTAGTAAGGCTTTTAGTTCAAGGGCCTCTTACCTAAATTCATTAGGGATCTCCAACTCTCCCCAATCTATTTTACCTTATGTATGAAAGAGTTACCAATGAAGTTTCTTTATTTCATTCATGTTTTCAATGTAAACACTTGTGAGGCACTTCAATGGTTCCATGCACATTGTAGATTCATCTTGTTAGTCTAATATTAGCCACCGGGTACCTTCTTGCTTTGTGGCTACTGCATATAGGAACTTTTAAATAACTACTATTTCAGCACATTGATTACGTACTTAGATAGATGTATCTTTGATTTCCCATATTCTCTACATACAATGGCACCCTGTGTCACTATATGTGATACATGGAGCCCTTTTATGGTCTACTTTATCAAATTCATATTTCTTGGAGATTTTAAAGGAAAGATCTCAAATCCCCATTTTGGCATCAATTGTACTTAGCCATACCATTCTCATGATGAAAAGAAAATTTCCCTTACAATTTTCTACATGAATCACAAAAAAATCCATAGGATAAGATGACCCATAGATAGTGGTCATAATGTCCTCCACTAATCCCAAAGGAATAGTGATGAACTTATATGCTAGCTCAAGTTTGATATTGCTCTACATTAGAGAAGGCAAGTTCCAAGTCTTATACATTTTCTAAGAGATTAAGTTGACCTAAAAACCTGAATCTAAGAGTGCTTTACATGGTTAATTCTTTACAATCTATAAATAAATGAAAGGAATCCTAGGATTAGATCATTTCCTAGGAAGGTGATCCATCTTTATCTAATCTATTACTAAATGGGTTAACATAATAGTGTGGATATTAGAGGTCTTTTAATTTGAAGATGACTCAATGGTATTTTCAGAGGTAGAGATGACAAGGTTCAAAACCATGAGTACTTGCAAGGGTTTCATGGGGTTGTTGTTCTAAAGAATGATCTCTTACAAAGTTTTGGTTCATAACCACTTGGATGGATATCTAGCTATAAATTTATGACCTTCATAGTGTTTTTCTATTATGGCTATGATGGGATTTCACCTTGCATGAATGGAGTAGGGCAAGGATGTGGTTGTGGCTTGTATATAAGCTATTCAGGGGTATGAAGGATGGAAAGATAAAGAAGACTTCGCTATTTAAGAAGATGCTTTATAATATTCTAAAAGGTAGTCAAGGTGAGGGAAGGAAGCATGACTAAAGGAGTCACGTAGGGATATAGGCTATTGAGAATAGTACTCATAAGGATGTAGCTTCCTCTAAGGATAGTGCTTCTACAATAGTGACATCCCCCATGACTTTGGGTGTTGCCACTACTGATAATGATCTTGAGGTTAAGGAGGTGCTTCACCCAAATAGTACGTTGGTTGATGGGACTACTTTCTATAGCTACCTTATGGGTAAGGTAACCTCATGGGTGTTTGCCATTTTGTAAGTTTAGAATTTAATAGATACATCCCAAATTCCTGCAAATGTGTCAAGATTGGATAACATCCCTTAGGATGTTCATACTAAAAAATTTCACATCTTTCATCATCTATTTTAGAATCTACAATCTCTTCAATTGTTGCAACTTTACCCTTGTTTCAATAATAACCTAATTTTGTATCCTTCTTCTTCCTTCTTGCTTAACCACTACTTCTTTAATTTCTTTTTTCCTCTATAATTTTTATAGTTTGGAACTTCTCATCTAAGGAGCCTCACATTTTATATACCTTAGTCAATATTTTAGTGACATATTTTTGTATCAATAAGGTTTTCCTTTGCACCACTTCATCATGTAGTGCCTCTTCCTCCAAGTCACAAAAATGCACCTCCCTTTTGTGAATGGAAGGATCCCTATTATACTTTTCTGCACTTTCTCATTTCTTTAGATCCCCTTCTTCTTTGGCCACCTATTCAATTAGCCTTTTTATCTAATGAACCCTCATTTTAGAATGTCTTCCCTTGGCATAAACCCCAAGGATTTTTCTTGTTTTATTTTGGAACCCATCTACAATATGATGAAGTTATTCCCTTTGATAATAATCATGGCCTAGGCATTAGTGCAATAAGGAATATTACCTACCCATGGTTACATCCAAGGATTCATGATTTTCTTATTTTCATCATTGGATCTATCTCCTCAAATTATTCATAATGGAGTATGTTTGATATTTGTTATTAAAAAATTTCAACATAGTACTCCATCAATGAATGAATTTCGATTCTAAGCACAGGTACCAGCTTTTGGACTCTTTGATAAGTAACATTGAAAATAATATTAGCTCCTACCATTCATTGTATATGTTTTCCAAGGCACAAGCATCATGAAAGGCTTGGAGATGATTTTATGGATCTGAATTATATCCCCCTTAAATCTGAGGATATTATTCATATCCAACCTCTTTATTTTTCTATCTTTCAAGTTCCTTCTATGGATTCTTATTTTCTTTGAAATATTTAACATATTTTTGGTAGCTAGTAGAGGTTCATCATAGCCATAATGATCATAGTGACTTCTTTCATGGCCATGATTTCTATGATGAATTTTATTATACCTTCTCTCTTGATGATGCTCCTAGCCTTATGGTTGTCTTTGCCTCTAATCTCGATCATCCTAGCTAGATATGCATTTAGCCTAATCCCACCATTCATCTCCATCTAGATCTCAAATTTTTCTATTGTTGTCTCAACGTTGACTCCTCTTATATAGGTTGAGGATGAAGAGGATATTGAGGATGAATAAGAAAGAAAACTAGAAGAATAATGTCTGCTAGTCCTTCTTCTTTGGTCCCTACCCTAATCTATTTTCTTTTCTATATCTTTTTTCTTGGTATTATCCTTATCCTTTGATTTTTGGCTTATATTTCTATTCTTTAAGATCCCTTAATGTTAAGATCCTATTTTTTCATCACCAAGGTTGTCCAAAGTTGACTACAATAATTGGTGAAGGGTCTTCTCATTGAAGAAAGGAGAAGAATCTATGTATTGGGATTGGCCTGAAAAGAAGTCTTCATCTTCCTTGTGTTGCTTCAAGAATAAATGAGTCAGAATGATCTTACCCTTCTAGGCTTTGTAATATGCTTCCATCCACTGATATTTCTTTCATTGGACATCAATGGGATGATAATCCTTGTAAGTATGGTCCCAAACCTCATATTCTACATTGAATGGAATGACACCTAGTTTGATGAGATTAGTCATCAACCTGGTAGGAACAGATCCATCAGGGAGCAACGTGACGTTGCCTTCCATTTTCCTCTAGCATAGTTATTCATCTTGATGTAGGATGAAGTTAAAATTAGGATTGTAGGAATCCATATGGGCATAGAAAACTTGAAGTTGTATCATTTATGACACCTCCTATCACTAATTGGATCCTTCTATATGTGATAGAGATTCATCCCTATGAGAAGAAGTCATGTTAACTATTGCCAAAAATAGAGTGCTTGTTGGTATTTTATTATTCCTTTAATGATTTCCCTAATTGGATGATGGTTGGTTATTATGTGATCCTTACAACATCTTTGTATAACTTCACAAGCTATTTCTATTTAGCACACTTAGTCAAACTAAATTCTTGATAACGATGCCAACGAGAAGTAGTGCATATCCCATATGCCAAATCATATGAATCATAAGCATATACTACCAATCCAGTCAAATGCTATAGACTTAGTTCCTAAGTTTGCCCATATTCCTAGATAGTGATTCAATATAATTTATGATAACTACCTTCCTGAATCACACTTGTGTTTCCAATACATATGGTTAAATGTGAGTTAAGTCTTATGATGTATATTTTTGTAAGTGTTTTTATATATTTACTTTTTCTAAGGATTAGATAAGTAAATGAATGTTTTAGAATGAACTATCTAAGTGCTTAGCTACTCTAGTAGCTAACTATCTTAACATAAGTAGCCATTCCTACCTACCATACATATCCCAAACTAGTATCCATGCTACAAGATCACTAAGTGATGATTACTGGGTGTACCAAATGGCTACTACTGTGATTACCAAGTAGAATACATTATGCTAAAAGTGATTGTACTCACATGTTCATGATTAAATACATTAATTAATTATAGCTATGACTATCAGATGCATTAAAAGTAAAGTGCAATTAAGAAATATTAAACTAAGTGCTACAATGAATGTCAGAAATCTCATCTTTATTGTCAATTATACTAATGCATTCAAGTACACGATGTTTGAACAAAGATCCATACAATCTCTTGAATTCACACTACAAACACTTAAATAAAAATATTCTAACTCTAGAAAAATCAAGCTACAAAATCTTTGCTATACTATGGACTCAACATATCATAAATGTGGTTGGTGCTCACATTTAGATAGCCTTTGCCTACATCGGTGTTGACACATCTATGTGGATGCATGTCATCATGTGTTAATAGGGATATGTCGATTGTTCTACATCAACATAGCCTATACATATGATGCTTCATCAAAAGTCAAAAATAAAATTGTGCCTTAAATATAAAAAAATCCAATACTTTCTATTAAAACTAAGACTATGCATCTCCTAGCTCTATTATCACTTGACACATCTATTCTTACTTTCCATAGTCATCTACTCATCTTCATTATTACTATCTATTTGCATTAGAACTAGATTAGCTACTAATACTAGCTTTTGGCTACTCTCTTCTAGATTTACTAAATAACCAAGAAAAAATATAAGTTAGTATAAATTTCTTTACAATAAAAGTAGATGAAACTTTACCTAAACTTGGACTTACCTTCCATGTCTTGGTATATTTTCAAGATTCTTTTCTCTATTTTTTCTAGGCTTAGATTTAAGGTATTTAAACTTTTAACTACTAAATTGGAAATTTTAGATAGGATGTTAGACTATTCCTCTTCATAGACCTTTAGCTCTTCCTTAGTGATATTATTTTCATCATCCTTCTCTATAGGCTCTCCTTGTGAAGCTTCTTTTTATTCCTCTAGTGTAGTCACCACCATATTATTTGTAAAATTCTAGAATAATTCTTCCAGTTTCATCTATTTTATAGATTAACTATTTATTCTCTTATCTATATACAAACCTTTATTTTCTTTTAATAATTGGTGGTACTCATTAATATTGCATTTTATTGATTTGATGCTTTAAGTTCCAACTCTCTCATGTAACCACTAAGTTTCTTAGACTATTCATTAAGCATATCATGTTTAGAGTAGACCTTTTCCATTTCATAAGAGGTTGCTAGTATTCCAAAGTTTTACTCTTTACTTTTCAATATGCTCTATCTAGAGGATTATTCTTCACCATATTGCTTTTAAGAAAATTTTTCTTCTGCTAATTCTAAACTATTTGATAGTATTATTATTTCTCTTTCATTTGTTGCTTCTTTCTTTTGTGCTTACTCTAATGCATCTAACAATACAACATTAGCATTGGTGTTTTCAATGCTAATACTTCCATATATTTTACATAATTTAGAGTCACACTTATTTTTTCTACTACAACACTTCCTTCTGCTACCTTAGTATTTATTTTTAGGTTTCTAAAAGTTACCTAGTCTTTATTTAGTTTTATTTATATCCCTACTATTAACACTTACATAACTGTCAATTAAAAGAAATTATGTTTTGATGTTAAAAACATCACATAGATACTTAAATTCACCTAAGAAGAGAAAATTCATCTTTGCTAACCCCTCCATCATTTACTTCTTATTATTAATACAAGCTAAAATTCTCTTTTTTATTACTACAAGATAAATACCATGTTAGTTTAATCTTGAGGTGCTCATTCTAATATATTAACATTATATCATTACTTAAAACTTACCATATGAGGTTTCTAACTTGTAGATAGTTGTCTCCTTGGACCATTTGTAGACCTCCTCATCCTTCAAATCTGTTTTATCTTGTGAGGGTCTAGTTTCTACTAGGTGTCATATTTCTATCTTCGATAGGTCATTTTCTTCCTTATCCAAGCCTTCTTCTTCACATTCTCTTTCTTTCAATTCACTTATTTCATTAAATGCCAAGTCAAATGGATCAAAACGTGAGTCAAATTCATGCTCACTAGCCTTTTCACCTTCCACTAACATAAGAAATTCAATAAGAAAATATAACTCTTCATCACTCATAACTTTCTTCTAAACCTCAAGAATGGAAGGTAGGGTTGATTACAACCTTTTGGCCTCCCTCTCCAATGTTGTTTATTCCCATGTAGCTCCTGCAAATTCAAACACAAAGTTAGTGTCATTGATATGAAGCATCATTTTTTATGTTAAAATTAAGCTCAACATTGAATGTTGTATCATCTTACACTAAATTACTATTAATATCCTATATTTGATCTCAATGTCATTGAGAATTTAGCTTCATTACTAAACTAAACTAGATCAAGGCAAATATGTTCTTTTAAACTAAAATAAATCTAGAATAAAATTAGATTCTTACTTATTTTCTTTTGCAACATTTCTTGGGACATCTTCACCCAAGAAGTGTCAAAGGCTATCTCTTCTTCTATAGATGTTAAAAAGAGGCGTTCTCTTTCTAGAAGCTTTTACTTTCTCTACCATAGTAGAGTTGCTTTCCAAAATTTTCTCCTTTTACACTACAATTTCATCACTTATTTTTCTATGTGATTCTTCAATACTCTCTAACATACATTGTTGATGCTACCTTTTCTCTATTCTTTGACATTAAGTCAAACGATCTCCATCATTAATACTATATGCTAATATTAAACTTCTTAAGTTTTGACACAATAGGGGTCTAAAGTCTACCTTAGAAGAAATGTTTGATTACTTCTCTTCACTTCAAGAAAACTAGCTTATATATATATAAATTGGTTGAGATAATTTTAACCAAGATCAACTACTAGACGAGTTAACAAGATAACTAAAAATGGAATCACTCATCTCTCCTTTATTTCTCTACCACTTACCCAATTTAGTTTTATCCTCTCAATCAAGTTTGTTCTATCTTTGTTTGTTCATTGTGTTTTCAAGAAATAAATCTCTTGCATAAATAACACTAAAAAATGCAATGAAAAAACAAAGACAAAACAAACTTTATCAAGAGTGTAAAACTAAATTGGGTAAGTGGTACAGAAATAGAGGAGGGATGAGTGATTCCATTTTTAGTTATCTTATTACCTCATCCAATAGTCAGGCTTGGTTAAAAATAATCTTATTTAAAAACATCTTAGCCAATTGATATATATATATATATATAAGCTAGTTTAGTTATATATGCAAATGTTTCTATTTCATTTAAAAACCAATGTTTTGACATGGTGATGTTGACAAACTTCAACCCCCTCCCACCCACCATCATGTGAGATGTGTTGGCCTTTTGGCCAAAATAAAGATACTATGATCCTTATTAATCTATAATAAAATACAAAATTAAAATTTTTATTCACCATCTTATTTTTCCTTTTTTTATCCTATTACGATAGTTTTTCTATTTTTTCTACTACCCCTTGATAGATAACTAGTGTCTAATCAGTTGTCCTTTCTTGTAACATAACCTCATACAACCACCTAAGGACTAGCTCCCACTTCTAATCAATTTTATTATAAAATAAACACTTAATGAAAACAAAAATATCTTCTTGAATTCTTAATTTGTTTCCTTGTGAATATTGATTGCATTCCTTTTTTTTTAATCTGACTTATTCTTCTAGTACTGAGAACTCTATAGAATCAACTTTAAAGTTATCAATTATTTTTTTTCTCTCTCTAGGAAACATAGCTAGTACCTTTGCATTAAGGAATACCAAGGGATCACAATTTGTTTTCCATCCACATGAACTAGAAAAATATCCTTTTCTACTAAATAACATTTTGTTATTCCACACATTTGGCCACACTTTGATAGGGGTGTTTTAAGCCTACGACACATAGAATTCCTTTTCTATCAAACTTGCTAAAATATTTCATCCCTTCCATCTTAAAAAGTCACTTCTAGCCACTTTGTACCTCACTTGTTGTTCTTACTTCAAATTCTTTTAACAAGCCAGTCACATCAATGAACTTGACATTATCTAAACTTATTTGGGTTGCAACAATTATAATGAGGTAGTTAGTATCATAATAGAAAATATCATATTTCTTTTCTAACAAAAATTTGACTATAAATTCTTATCTTTTACCCTAAGAATAATTCTCGATTTCTTAGGTCATTCCACATTTTCACTATGGTTTTCATTCCATAATGGATGTACCCATCCTTTGTTCTCATATTTGCTCCAAATTTGATGAAGTTGTAAGCTCCTATATTGAGCTTTGAAATAATATATGATTTGTGCCTACAAACTTTTATGTGAAGATATGTCCCATAGTAAAGCCTACAAAAATTCAACATGGTTTAATCCCTACATATCAAGATCCATGAACCTACACATCTATACTTTAAGTAGTCATAACTAATATTTAGCTAAATACTTTTACCAATCATTAATAACTAGCTCATCCTTTAGCAAAAATCTATAAATCTAGTGGATTAGACATTATCTTGGAAGTTTTTGGTTCCAAGATAAATGTGTTGTTGGTACTAAATTATTGATACTTATTTCTTTCTCATAACTTATTCAAATTTTTTCTATAAACTAGGATGTCCTTGGATAATTCTTCTATTTTTGACATCTACCCATAAATTATCTTTGTCAATTTCATTAGGAAACTTGGATGTATACATTCTAATGTTCTTTTATCCTAATCTAGTTCAAATTACCATATGAAAGTGGGTGACATAAAACCTTAAAAATTTTCTTTCTCCTTGTCTTTTTTAGAGCCTTTGTGGTATCATCAAATTACAGCTTATGTTTGATATGCCCTTCCTTCCTCATTTTATTCTATAGAATGCTTATTTTATCCATTAGTAGGAAAAACATAGGCTTAATTACAATCTTAGTGCTACAACATTTCTACATAGAATTTATAAAATTATCTATTGGCCATATCAAAGATATCATTTGGTATGTCTTTCCTCTTCTAATACTAAATAACAAATGATGTTTATATCAAAAATCATTTTGAAAGCTATATCCTAGGTATAAACATCATAGTACTTTAATGTTTAATGTCAAACTTCTTTTTCTTAACTTCTATGTCAAAAACCTCTTTTGTTTCTTACATTAAGCTTTGAAAATAAACTCTTCACCAAGACAACTTAGTACATCATACATTTGTTAATGTTGCACATCAATCCTCATGTTAAAACTTTCTCAATATTTTATATTGGCAATATGATCTTAGAGCATTGCATAGAAAACTAGTCTAAGCAAAAATTTCACAACCTTATCATAGTCTATGTCAAAGTTTATATTGTAGCTTATGCATTTAAATTATACAACTTATGTATCTATGTCATTGATGTAATACATTAATCATTATGTTAAAATCACGTTAATAGGACTTAGTATATTTTGTAAGTAAAATATATCATGTTCTTACCACATCATGTTCTTATCAAGTTTTTTTAAAATTAAAAATCTAAATATATCCAAAATAATAATAAAATTGTATAACATTTACTACAAGAACATTTTTAGTCTTATGCCATAGCATTTCAAATACACATTTCATAAGAATGCCATTAGCATAGAATACCATGTTGAAAAACTAAAATAAATACTAATGTAAATAACTTATATTAAGTAAACCTCAAATGGAAAGGACCATTAGCATAGAATATCATTTTGAAAAAGTTAAATTTGGCAATGCAAGTGGGATTAGAAAATGAATGGTGCATCAAAAAAATAGATATTGTTTAAAAAAAAGAAAAAAATGTTTAAAATTATAGATTTATTATAATTAACAATATTTTTACTAAGATTCTAGGCACTATTCTATAATTTATTCTTGAAATATGGACTAAAAAAATTCATATACATGCATCCTAGGCAAGATTTAAGAGACAACATTCTATTATAGGTCATCTCATCATTTTAAAATATCATATTAATAGAGCAAATGGTATACACAATAAAATTTTTATATGTTTTGTAGAGTTTTCTAAGACCTATAATTCTACATTTGAAGCAAGTTGTGAAGATGCTTGAAAAATTTAGAAGTTCCTAACACAATAGATAAGAAAGAATTTTATTTAATAATTTTGTTGGTGTTGAACAAGGATATTCTCTTTTTTCTACTTTATTTAGGGTTTTTATTAATGAATTTGAGGAGTGGATGAATACAATACAAAATCAATCTACAAGTACAATTAACAACAATCTTGTCATACTCTTAATCTATGCCAATTATGTTGCCTTAACTTCAAATTGAATGAAAGGATTATAGAAAATGGTTAATAATCTAGATGACTTGTTTTAATACTTAGAAATGAAAGTTAATGTCCAAAATCAAAAATTATGACATGTGACACATGTAATAAGATGTATAATTTTACTATTTGGTATGAACATGTAAACATAATTTCCTCTTACAAATATCTTAGCCTAGAATGCTCTTGCAATTACAAATATAATTAGTGCATTACTCAAAGAGTTACAAGTGGTATGAAAACCTTATTTTTTTTTAAAAAAAAATATGTCTTAGAATAGTCAAAAATAACTTTATTGTATCATTGTTTAACCTAATATTATTTATAAGTGTGTTGTATGAAGCCTTGGTTTATCGAATAAATATTAGAAATAAATAGAAGAAATTCAAAAGTACTTTTTGCTTGATGAATTTAAAGTTAAGAGATAGATACAATATGGTATTATACTTCTTAATGAAGAGATGATTTCATTAAAGGTTAAAGATATTTACCATTTTAAAGCTTGCACTCATAATTTTTCAGCATCTTTATTGGATAAATATTTTTAAAATATGATGATGCAAACCTAGGATAAAGGATGGCTTCATGAGGAAGTTCTATGAGTTAACAAATGAAATATTCAAGAGTACATCCTTTATTCTAATGCTAACCAACTTTGTAGTTTGATAAAACAAGTAGTAAAGACTATGGGAAATGTAGAAGGGAAAAATATTTCTATTTGAAGAGCATTAAGAGATGCCTTAATTCAAAGATAAACAATTTATATAGTAATATTTCTTATCAATTAGAATCCACATTTAGTAAAATATGAATGGGATCTTATTATTTGAAAGTTTGAATAGGTGGATGATTGAAAATTCCTCATGAAGAATGAATATGCAAACTGTGCAAAAAAATAGCATCAAGATGAATCCTATATTTTCATACAATGTCCTACATTAGAGCATATTAGATATAAATGGAATATAATAGCCACACATTTTTTTCATTTGTTCCAAATATTAATAAGAAAACTTGATAGTTTTCTTAACTAATTTAGTTATCCATTTATTTTATATATATAGTTTGGCTAAGAGAATCTTGTCAAATCTTATTGAATATGATGAGTAGATGTTCTAGAAACAAATATTTTAGATCTTATCCTTAAATCTATAATAATATGCGATCCTATACATTTATGTTCTATCTATTCCCATGATTACTTCATTCCATATTAAGAAGATTCTTAAGTGATATGATAAGGATCATCCCCATGATTTTCTAGATTCATGATTATCTCTTCAAATCTACTCCTAGGGGATTAAGCCCTATATAATTATAGCATCAAATGATCATTAGTAAGAGAGTTTGACAAAATTATGTTTGTTCTAACAAAGTTCTTCATTTTTTCATAGCTTACATTGTAGATACCAAATCCTTTAAGGCTTTTTCATTTAGTATCAAAGCAAGTTTAGTTCAAATCCTTGATAATAGATCCCTTAAATATGATTCAAAATCCCTAATCCATGTCTTAGTTGGTTCATATCTTCAATGGAGTGAATTATGAATATTGGGTAATCAAGATGTAGATATTCTTAACCTCAAAAGACCTATGAAATTTTGTTACGAATGAATTTAAATATGTTGATCAAGAAACATTTTAAATTTTGTAGGAAGAACACAAAAATGAAGTCAAGAAGATTCCCAAGAAAGATGCAAAGTCATTATTCATCATTCAATCTTGGCTAGATATAAAAACCTTTTTCAAAATTGTCATGCATATGTAATGATGAAAAAATTCCATGTTGAAAACTCAAGATTAACATGCAAAATATTTTCACCTCAAGATGCATGGGCCTCGAAGGGATTTGAGGCACATTAGATAGTCTTGTTGATTACTGATGAGACATGAAATTGCTCATATTGTTGACTACTGCAATAATGCACCCATGTTATCTCATGGGTCACGATATCGCACATGCGATATCTCATGGGTCGCGATATCGCATACGCAATATCTCATCTACCCGCGATATCGCGTACGCGATATCGTAGTCAGCCGTAATTTATATAACTAAGAGGCTGCTCTCCCTCATTTGGAATCCCAGTTAGATTGTAGTGAAACTCTGGCAGTTTGATCCCTCTAGAGTTAGTTTATTTTTCTAGTGTCTGCCCGCAGTGTGATGAATGTAGTTGTACAGTGTCTTTATTTGAGTGGGATGTACTTGGACACACACATGACCTGCAATAAAGATCGAGATTACTTCATCATTGCCACATTCACTTTGTTATTTATTTGTTTGTTATTTATTTAATGTTATTTATTATCTGCAGTAGTGTGGTGTGAGTACGACTTGATTACGAGCATTTACGAATGTGTACAGTTAGTCAAGGAATCGGTTGCTCATCGTGATTAGTCCTTCTCACCCTCAAACTCCTAGAAGCGGAACGAGTATGACTTGATTACGAGCATTTAAGTGTGACTACTTGGTAGCCCAGGGGCATAGCCAGGATCTACACTTGGTAATCCCAGTGGCATATTTGGGGATTTGCACTTGGTAATCCCAGTGGCGTACCTAGGACTTGCGCTTGGTAGTCCCAGTGGTAGTCATGCACGAGGCCCAAGATGTGTACGGTTGATCGAGGAATCGGTTGCTCATCGAACTTAGGCTAGATTAGATTCTCTTACCCTTTCCCTCCTAGCTTAGCTTAGTTAATATTATTTTCCACTACCATCAGGAGTAGCATTAGATTTAGGAACACATCATACACCTCACTCTAGACTAAACCATACGTGACAAATGATAAATACTAGTCCGGGTGGGAAGACAGTGAACTGCGACCTAAGGTTTAACTATCTAGGTGCCACAACTAATTCATCTAGGGAGTTTGACCGGATCATGCGTGAAAACGCTTGTATTCATATGGTTGAGCATAGGGATACCTCGCCGCTCATCATTGGCGTCGTTGCCGAGGATGGTGCTAGTTATCTAGATTAGTTAAATCATACAAGGTTGCTGTAAAGAACTTAACGATACATCTCTTAGAAAGAAGAAATAATTATAAAAAGTCACGCATAAATTCACACACAACTTCATACAATGTCTCTCCTACAAGAGAACAATAATGCCACAATTAGTGAGGAAATTCATTAGAGAACTAACAAATTATATGATGATGAAGATTGGAGTATACAACCTGAAGTGGGAGTCTCTTATAAAAATGAACAAAAAAAAATGTCATCGTAACACACGAAGACATAGCTTACCCGATGACGATGAACCCCCACTGGCCACTACAAGCCTAATGCAAATACAAGAGGCTATTCGAATCTCACGTAGGCATCATAAAGAGAGCCGTCTACCCAGGCTCAATTTAAACAACTTTCCAAAATTTTTAGGCTGCTATGACTTAGATCCGCATCAACATTTACTAGCCTTCTACGATGCCTACACATGGAACAACATTGATAATGGTTGGCAAAAACTTAAGCTCTTTTCTATGACACTCATTGACCAAGCTAAAGTATGGTATAGATCGTTAAAACCAAATTCAATATGGCACTGGTCAACAATGGTAGAAGTCTTTAACAAAAAATATCAAACCTACGCAAGAGTGTCAGCCTTGAGGAAACAAATCCAAGGATGGAAACAAGCAAAACATGAACCCTTGAACATGGCCTTAGAAAGATATTATGCACTGTTAAACAATTGTCCAGGCCATGGGTTTCCGAGGAATGGCTAATGTACCATATCATCGATGGGCTACGTAATGAAACAAGAGACACTTTAGGAATGTATGCCCAAGGTCAACTATATAACCTACGAACCCATCAAGTCCAAGAGCTTATTCAGCAGGTAGCAAAGAAGAAGGAGAATTAGCTAGATGGAAGAGTGTTGAAAAACATAAACGGGACCAAAATATTAACTCAATAAAGGTCCATGATCATAACAAAGAGAGATCAGCAAATCTCAAAGTGGAAACATCATCTTTGCCAATACAAAAATCATTAGAAGAAGCCAAGGCAAAGATCAATAAGATGTTGGAATGGATGTATCAAAAGTGTGGAGAATATATCAACAACATTGAAGATAGAGTTTTCACAACCCAAGAAGCAAGATAAAATAGTAGACATTCGGAGAAAAAGAATAAAGGGAATAAGTGCTCAACTGCCAATCCTACATATGAATGCAACATGTGGCTATACGATCACCCCAAAGGCCAGTGCCCAATATTGTTACATATACATGAGCATTGGGGAAATACTTTACATCTAGAGTTCGTACAGAGATAGTATGGTAGACCACAGTGGCAACAATCCCAGTCGTGGGAGAGACCACCCTTAGACTGGAGGCACCCTTCATATTTTCCGAATCCAAATGCTTATCACGTTCAACATCATGTTTCTCCATTTGGGCCACCATACTCTATCTCATCACAATACCATTCTCCACAATACTATCATCCCATACGTCCAACACAACAACCACCTTGTCCACCTTATATTCCTCCTAACTTCCAACATTCTCATCCTTTCCCTCCTTCCACAATGCCACCAAGTATTCCTAAGGTGTTTGTGCCATCGCAACAACCCATGAATAACACTTGTGCTACTACTTCCAACAGTAGTGAGAAACCTTAGCAACATCAAAGGCATCCTTTCTTTAAACATGGTCATAAGAAGGGGCAACATAATTCTGAGGCCACTAAATCTTCCAATCCAGCACAAGTTCCACACTGTGATGCACCCTTACCTTCGAACCCAACGCCTCATGTAACTTTATCAAGGCCACCAACTAACACTCCAACAACTATACATCCCAATGAACACAATCATGGGAGGCATCAACCCAATCCTTGCATACCTTCTAACGGTCACAAACATCATAGTGGATCAACTCGTTATCTGGGAACTACATCATATAAAGTGCCCCACTATGCTTATTATAATCAAGTGTGTGAACCCCGAGGGGATAAGTATAAAATCGTCCCAATACTTCCAATATGCAAGGATCTTTATTTTCCATTTATTAATCCTTGCCATACTCAACCGATTAGTTATGGGGGATATCCCCCATTGCAATAAGCAAGATTAATAAATATTTTTCATTTTCTTTAATTTTACAACTTTTTGTTTTTCAGTTTTTCATTTTTCCACTTTTTGTTTTATCTTTTTGTGTGTTTGTGTTTTCACGTTTTTGTACATAATCTCATCTACAAATAAAACACTCATGTGGATCATTGGTTGAGGTGTGTTTTATGTTATTAAGTCATGGGTAGTCAATTATTTTGGAATAGTGAGCCCATTACACCCACTCATCCACTCTATAAATAAGAGGTTCTGTTCATGGGTATAGTGATATCCTTGAAATTTCTAAAACTTAAAATTAATTTTGTGTTATTATACCTAGAATAAAGAAGGATGGACCAAGAGGGAATGATTAGGGTGTGACATCAATGGGACTTTTGGATTCTCTTTGGTGACATCTGTGGGAGTTATCATGCAAATTTGTTGTACTAAGATCCTTGTAGATCTAATGAAAATGGGAGTAAGAGTAATCGAAAGGGAACTTGAAAATCAAAAGCTATTCTAGGGGGTCCCACTGGAAAGACATGCACCCATGCCTGAAGGTTGACGGCTTCTCTGGATTCAGTACAGTGAAAAAGAAAAGAAAAGAAAAAGCAAAAAGAAAAGAAAAACAAAGTGCCATAAAACAAAAATCACTCCTCCCTTGAACAAAACTCCAAGGATCATATGCCTTGTTGTTATGGTACTCTCATAGTTGTTCATCATGGGATGAAACAATGCAATGTCACTATTTAGTAGGATGGACTTGGTCCTGATCTTGGAATGATGGGTTCATGACACATTAATCATGCTTTACATGCAAGACTCATTGTGCCTTGGGTTAGTTACCTCATGTCCCAATTTCTACGATCCTTTTCTATAGTTCATCTCATCTCACTGTTCGTGTAATTGTAGCTCATGTCCCGTGTAGCATAGAATTTTCATCTCATTCCGGTGATATTTACATGTGTGTGTTTTGTGAAGTTAGTGCAGATTACATTTAACCCTTCTAGTGCCCATGGACACTTTAAGTGTGATTACACAAGGGCATAATAGGTTGAAACCTACTTTGGGGAGGATCCACTTGTGTAATTTTATTATGATCTTCACTAATTCTCTAGCTGAAACACACAATTTCTTACCCTCAGCTTAATTTTTCATAATTTTCTTTCCCTTGTTACCATCACATAGCCTTTTTCTCTACCATTTGAGGTCCTTATTGATAAATTCCACACCATCATAATTTTCATGCCTTTAGAACTAGTTGAATTACCCTGGAACCCTTTAACAATCATTTAGAAGTCCTTAGTTTATATTGTTTAATTTCAAAGAAATATTAAAAATTTGGTACATTCTCTAAGTACCCTAACTTCAATAAAAATATATATACATGACCCCCCTATGCTAATCAACATTATTTGCAACTGTTCACGTAGGGGAAGTTTTTCAAATTTCTCTCTACGACTTACAATTGCGCATCCCTTGCTTTCATATCCATAACTCGCTCGCTGGTACTCCGATTTTCATTCCGTTTGAACCTACTTAAACCTGGAGTGTTCAGCTTAGTTGTGGGGGAGGGGGCACATGCTAAAAAGTGCATAAATTTTTTGAAATTCGTCATCATCCAAAGGACATCTTTAAGAGTAATTAGTTCTAAAATTAAGAATAAAATGTGTCAAAAATAATTTCATCCCCTTAGCTATACAAGAAAATTAAATTTGGAAACCACCTAAGCAAAGAGGACTAAACACTATAATCTTTCTGAGACATGTTCTTCCAATAATTAACATCACACAAGAATAAAGTAAATCTATTAAGGTAAGCAGTAAGGTATAGCCTAACTTTGGTAACAACCTTACTAACAATTGGTCCCGTGTGATTGCAGATGGCCCCGACGCATGGACAACAAGAAGGTCCTGCTCAAGGTGTGATCGAACGAGCTCGGAGAGGTGGAAGACAAGGTCCTGGTAGACAACATGTAGAATAGGAGGAACAATCATTCAGCATTCATCAAGAAGATCCTCCTACTGTACGGTCTAGGCAGGCAGAAGCAGGAGATACCCTCTCTAAAAGCGATGCCTAGTAATTAGGGGAAATGTACCAATTTTGGCACAATAAAGAAGAAGGAACCATAGTTAACATTTGTGGTGTGACTATTTATTTCTTTGTTTAAGCCATTTTGGAAGTATTAAACCTTCCGAATACAGGGCCAAAAGTTGCTCAGAACCAGCTGGACACTTTCAGAATCGAGCAACTTAATAAACTATTGACAGAGAATAAAGGGTGGCAAAAGAAAAAGAGAAGGCTGGCTGGGCTGCCTCTATGGCAAAAGCACAAAATTACATGCATGCCAAGGCACTCAAGGCCTTACAAGAGGAGAAACTCCAGGCCATACTTCAATGCTATCAAATCCCTAGACCTGGAGTGCAAGAAAAGGGAAAGACACCTATGGAGGAGTCACTGCCACCAGGAACTACATGAGTTCCAAATTTTTGTAAATATTCTGTGTGTTGTGTCTTTGTTTTGTTTTCTTTCCATACTGTGGCATCATCCTATTTTTCCATCTAATAATCCCATACCTATCCACTGTGTAATCAATGTAGATTGTTCTCACTTTAACTCGAGGACAAGTTTTCATTCAGTCGTGGGGGTATGATGAGACATGAAATTGCTCATATTGCTAACTGCTACGATAACGCACCCACGTTATCTCATGGGTTGCGATATCGCATATGCGATATCTCATGGGTTGCGATATTGCATACGCAATATCTCATCTGCCCACGATATCGCGTACGCGATATCGTAGTCAGCCGCAATTTCTATAAATAAGAGGCTTTGAATCCCAGTTAGATTGTAGTGAAACTCCAGCAGTTTGATCCCTCCAGAGTTAGTTTATTTTTCTAGTGTCTACCTGTAGTGTGGTGAATGTAGTTGTACAATGTCTTTATTCGAGTGTGACGTACTTGGACACGCACATGACCGGCAATAAAGATCAAGATTACTTCATCATTGCAGCATTCACTTTGTTATTTATTTGTTTGTTATTTATTTAATGTTATTTATTATCTACAGTAGCGCGGTGTGAGTACGACTTGATTACGAGCATTTACAAATGTGTACGGTTAGTTAAGGAATCAGTTACTCATCGTGATTAGTCCTTCTCACCCTCAAACTCCTAGAAGTCGAATGAGTACGACTTGATTACGAGCATTTAAGTGTGACTACTTGGTAGCCCAGTGGCATAGCCAGGATCTGCACTTGGTAATCCCAATGGCGTATTTGGGGATCTGTGCTTGGTAATCCCAGTTACGTACGTAGGACCTGCGCTTGGTAGTCCCAGTGGTAGTCGTGCACGAGGTCCAAGATGTGTACAGTTGATTAAGGAATCAGTTGCTCGTCAAACTTAGGCTAGATTAGATTCTCTTACCCTTTCCCTCCTAGCTTAGCTTAGTTAATATTATTTTCCACTACCATCAGGAGTAGCATTAGATTTAGGAACACATCATACACCTCACTCTAGACTAAACCATACATGACAAATGATAAATACTAGTCCAGGTGGGAAGACAGTGAACTGTGACCTAAGGTTAACTTTCTAGGTGCCACAATTAGTTCATCTGCAGAGTTCGACCGAATCATGCGTGAAAACGCTCATATTCATATGGTTGAGCATAGGGGTACCTTGCTGCTCATCAATTACCTAAGAACTTAATGATCTATTACCGAGATGAGAATAGATGATAAACTTGTGAATCATAGATTCAACATTGGACCTGTAAGTGAATCAAGAGATAATGCAAAAAAAATAGAAAATTTTGTAAAATTTACAAACTTGTATTAATCTTATAAAAATAAATATTTCAAAAAAATAGATCAAAAAGCCTCCATGGCTTTCAAAGTGTGGAACTGTCAGAGTCCCAAAAATTCTTTTGAAATTACTATTGGAGATCTTGTGGATAGCTAGGTGGGGTGTGTTCAGTGATCATCCCACATACATCTAGCTTGCTTGATTTGTTAGCGATAATAGGTTCTTAATCCTCTCAATTATCAACACAGGGGGAATGGCTATGTGCTCTTAAATCTGAAACTGCACCAAAAGTATCAAGTTTGGAAGAGTTCTCATATCCAAAATTCTTAGGCTTCAAAATTTTGTTCAAACCTCTCTAAAAGTGGTTTTGGTCTTTGATTTTATAGGTCGTAGGTTGCTATTTCTACATTGACCTATTTTGGCTAGTTTTCTAGCATTCCACATAGTGTTTTTGATATTTATGCTAGCTAGAGAAGTGCAATATTTTTAATCTTTCCATTGGGAAAAGGAATAGCATTTTTGACATTTAGGCTAGCATTGATAGCATTATTGTCATCATGAGCTCAATTACACTAGTCTAGCATAATCCATATAGTTTTTTTCATGTTTTAGGCTATGAATTACACTTTGCTTAATGAGAATGCTTCAAGACTTTAACAAAACAAGATTACAAGATATATTTCTATAGGTAGATCAAAGCATTTATTTTCACTCTTAAATTTGATCAGAATTACATTTAAAATTTATCCATGAGATTTCCTTGTTTATAATTAAAATTTTCTTTAAGATTTTTCATTAGCCCATCTTTTTTGATGTTTAGAGGATTGATCCAAAAGACATCAACAAAGAATGCAAAATACCTTCATAGGTTCATAGGTTTATTACCATTGCTCCTCTCTCCACACCTAATTCTATAGATGTTGAATCATGTCAAGGAGTACTCACAATGGTGAAGTAAGATTAAGATGGAAATAGTGAGAATTTGAAGGAGTATTGTCTAGATATTTATTTAGAAATGGTTAGTAGGCTAACGAAGAATTCTAAGTATTTTGGGATTATTGTTATGACTTAATGATATGTCCACTGGCTTATATTTGTTGTGTGATTTGCACTTGAATTACTAGTTATCAATAATTAAATTTACAAAAATGAATGCTTTTTCATGGGCTACTTTAGCCACTTGGATCTTTGCTTTTTTCTTTTTCTTTTCTTTTTTGTAAGCCATTGATTTTTTTTTACTTTAGACTACTTTGGCCTCTTGGTTTTCTTGGCTTTTTCTCCTTTTTTTTGGAAGTGAAATCTCGTTTATGTTTTAATGCCAAGATTGAAATTTTGTTATGATTCTACTAAATGGAACATTAGAAGATTTAGTAAACTGATTGTTTGAACATGTAAAAGATATCACATGACCAAGAAACAAAAATATCACACATAGATCTTCATCATAAGTGAGGTATGAAAGGCTAAAATGGTTGCATGGTTATGTCTCATAATTAATAATGAGAATGACATGGGGAAAAGTACCACTTGCATGGTCAAACAAGCTAATTGAATCTCATGTGTTGAGATCATGTGATAGCTTACTACTACAATGAGTCAAACATTTGTGATGACTCTAGGTTTATCCTTTAAACCTAACTTGAAGAGAACAAGAAAACAAATCAAAGAATACATGAGATAACATGAGATAAGGAAGCATACATTGGTCACTATAAGATATAATCAGCAGAGCTTCAGAAGGTTGTATTCATTTTGCATATTTTATACAAAAATATATAGTGTTTTTGATTAAGGAGAAAAGGATCTTACACACTCACTTACCATAGTTCACAGAGTTTATCTAGGTCATTTATCCTCTTAAATTTATAAAGAGAAGAAAATAAAAACTAGGAAAAAATAGGTTATCATTATTTATAATATAGTTTTACATAGAAATGGTTTATTGGATTAGCCAACTCATTTCCATCTAGGTCTACTATTGATGGGACGTGATATCGCATCGGCCGCGATCTCACATACGCGATATCGCATCGGCCACGATATCGCATCCCCTGCGATATCGCGTACGCGATATCGCAGCTTCCCCTACGATATCACGTACGCAATATCACAGTCCGCTGCAATGTCTATAAATAAGAAGCATCTCTCCCTTGTTCAATGGGTTTTCATATACGAGTTAGATTGTAGTGAAGCTATGGTAGTTTGATCCCTCCAAAGATAGATTATTTTTCAGTGTCTGCCTGTAGTGTGGTGAATGTAATTGTACGACATCCTTTATTCAAGTGTGACGTACTTGGACACGCACATGACCAGCAATAAAGATCAAGATTACTTCATCATTGCAACATTCACTTTGTTATTTATTTATTTATTTAATGTTATTTACTGCTTTCCTAATTAGTTTCTCTCTCACCCTTATCTCCTAAAATGCGGAATGAGTACGACTTAATCACAAGAATTTAAGTGTGACTACTTGGTACCCTATGGTGTACCTAGGCCATGTGCTTGGTGATCCCAGTGGTAGTCATGCATGAGGTCCAAGATGTGTATGGATGATTAAGGAATGGATGCTCATTGCACTTAGGCTAGATTAGATTTTCTTGCCCTTTCTTCCTAGCTTAGCGTAGTTAATATTATTTTCCACTGCCTTCAGGAGTAGTGTAGACTAGGAACCACATCATACACCTCAGTCTGGACTAAACCATACATGACAAAGATAACACTAGTCTAGGTGGGAAGACAGTGAACTGTGACCTAAGGTTAATGATCTAGGTGCCACAACTAGTCCGTCTGCACTCGTATTCGTATGGTTGAGTGTAGGGGTATCTCCACCACTCATCATAGGTTTCGTTGTTGGGGATGGTGCTAGTTATCTAGATTAGTTATATCATACAAGGTCATTATATAGAACTTAACGATATATCTCTTAGGGAGAAGAAATAATTATTGAAAAGTCACACATAAGTTCACACACAACTTTACAACAATGCCTCTCCTACAGGATTACAATAATTCCACACTTAGTGAGGAAGTTCATTGGAGAACCAACGAACTATATGACGATGAAGATTGGAGCATACAACCTGAAGTGGGAGTTTCTTATAAACATGAACAAAAGCAACGTCATCCCAACACACGAAGACATAACTTACCTGATGATGATGAACCCCCACTGGCCACTACAAGCCTAACGTAAATACAAGAGGTTGTTCGAATCTCACGTAGGCATCGTAAAGAGAGCCGTCTACCCAGGCTTGATGTAAACAACTTTCCTAAATTTTTAGGAGGCTATGACTTAGATCCGCATCAACATTTACAAGCCTTCTACGATGCCTACACATGGAACAACATTGATAATGATTGGCAAAAACTTAAGCTCTTTCCTATGACACTCGTTGACCAAGCAAAAGTATGGTATAGATCATTAAAACCAAATTCAATACGACATTGGTCAACAATGGTAGAGGTCTTTAACGAAAAATATCAAACCTATGCAAGGGTGTCAGCCTTGAGGAAACAAATCCAAGGATGAAAACAAGCACAACATGAGCCCTTGGACATGGCCTTAGAAAGATATACGCATTATTAAACAACTATCCAGGCCATGGGTTTTCCAAGGAAAGGCTAATGTACCATATCATTGATGGGCTATGTAATGAAACAAGAGGGACCTTAGGAATGTATGCCCAAGGTCAACTATACGAACTATGAACCCATCAAGTCCAAGAGCTTATTATGTAAGTAGCAAAAGAAGAAGGAGAATTGACTAGATGGGAGAGTGTTGAAAAACATCAACGGGACCAAAATTTCAAGTTAACAAAGGTCCATGATCATAAAAAGGAGAAATCAACAAATCTCAAGGTGGAAACATCATCTTTGCCAATACAACAATCACTAGAAGAAGCTTAGGCAAAGATCAATAAGCTGTTAGAATGGACATATCAAAAGTGTGAAGAATTTATCAACACCATTGGAGATAGAGTTTTAAAAACCCAAGAAGCAGGGCAAAACATTAGACATTCAGAGAAAAAGAATGAAGGGAATAAGTGCTCAACTATCAATCATACATATGAATGCAACATATGCCTGTACGATCACCCCAAGGGCCAATGGCCAATATTGTTACATCTACAAGGGCATTGGGGAAAGCACGCTACATCTAGAGTTCATACAGAGATACTATGTTCAATCATAGTGGCAATAATCCCAGTCATGAGGGAGACCACCCTTAGACTAGAGACACTCTTCATGTTATCCGAATCCAAATGCTTATCTTGTTCAACATCCTATTTCTCCAACTGGGCCACTGAACTTTATCTCACCACATTACTATTCTCCATAATACTATCAACCCATGCCTCCAACACAACCACCACCTTGTGCATCTTATACTCCTCCTAACTTTCAACATTATCATATTTCTCCTCCTTCTACAGTGCCACAAACTATTCCTAAGGTGTCTATGCCACAGCAACAACCCACGAACAACACTTGTGCTACTTCTACCAACAACAATGAGAAGCCTCCTCAACATCCAAAGCGTCCTTTCTTTAAACATGGTCGTAAGAAGGGACAACATAATTTTGAGGCCACTACATCCTCCAACTCAGCACAAGTCCCACACTGTGGTGCACCCTCACCTTCGAATGCAATGCTTTATGCAACTTCATCAAGGCCACCAACTAACACTCCAACAACCATACAGCCCAATGAACTCAACCATGGGAGGCATCATCCCAATCCTTGCATACCATCTAATGGTCCCAAATATCATAGTGGGTCAACTCATTATCAGGGAACTACATCGTATAAAGTGCCCCACTATGCTTACTATTATCAAGTGTGTGAACCCCGAGGGGATAAGTATGACCAAGCCCCAATATTTCCAACATGCAAGGATCCTCATTTTCCATTTATTAATCCTAGCCATCCTCAACCGATTAGTTATGGGGGATATCCCCCATTCTAAATAACACGCAGGGTTAATAAATATTTTTCATATTCTTTAATTTTTCAACTTTTTGTTTTCTAGTTTTTCATTTTTCAACTTTTTGTTTTATATTTTTATCTTTTTTGTTTTTTTCTTTTTACGTTTTTGTAAGTAATCTCGTCTACAAATAAAACACTCATGTGGATCATTGGTTGAGGTGTGTTTTATGTCATTAAGTAATGAGTGATCAATTATTTGAAATAGTGAGCCCATACATCCACTCATCCACTCTGCAAATAAGAGGTTCTGTTCGAGGGTACAATGATATTCTTGACATTTTTAAAACTTAAAATTAATTTTGCATTCATTGTACCTCGAATGAAGAAGGATGAACCAAGAGGGAATGATTAGGATGTGACATCAAGGGGACTTGTGGATTATCTTTCGTGACATCTGTGAGAGTTTTCATGCAACGTGGTTGTACTAAGATCCTTGTAGATCTAATGAAAAATGGGAGTAAAAGTAATCAAAAAGGCACTCAAAAATCTAATGTTGTTCTAGGGGGTCCCACTGGAAAGACATGCACCCATGCCTAAAGGTTGGCGGCTTCTCTGGATTCAGTCAAGTGAAAAAAAAACAACAAAAAGAAAACAAGAAAAGAAAAAAAAAGACGTGCCATAAAACAAAAATCACTCCTCCCTTGAACAAAACTCCAAGTGATCATATGCCTTGTTGTTATGGTACTCTCATAGTTGCTCATCATGGGATGAAAAAATGTGATGTCACTGATTAGAGGAATGGACTTAGTCCTGATCTTGGAACGATGGGTTAATGACACCTTAATCATGCTTTACATGCAGGATTCGCTATGCCCTAGGTCAGTTACCTCATGTCCCAATCTCTACGATCCTTTTCTATACTTCGTATCATCTCACTGTTCATGTAATTGTAGCTCGTGTTCCATATAGCATAGAATTTCCATCTCATTCCGGTGATATTTACATGTGTGTGTTTTGTGGAGTTAGTGTGGATTACATTTAACCCTTCTAATGCCCACGGACACTTTAAGTGTGGTTACACAAGGGTATTATAGGTTGGAACTTGCTTTGGGGAGGATCCACTTGTGTAATTTTTTGTAATCTTTGCTTATGATACAGCTTACACACACAATTTCTTACCCTCAGCTTAAGTTTTCAATTGATTTTCTTTCCCTATTACTATCCCTCTGAATTTCAACATTCGAATGTACCATTACATACCCCTTTTTCTCATCACCCAAGGTTTTATTGATCCACACCATCATCATTAATGGTGCCTCTTAACTTAATAGAATTACCCTAAAACCAATTCCTAATAGACCAATGTCCTCAATTTCCAACGTTAATTTCAAAATAACCCTTAAAAATTTTAGATTTTTGTGGTATCTCATGTCACTAGAGACGTGATATCATGTACATGATATTGCGTCAAACGCGATATCACGTACGCGATGTATCGTACGCAATATCGTGTCCCATATGCCTATAAATAGGTACCCCCGCCACAACACTTAGCATCATTTTGCCATTCACACGGGGGAAGTTTTTGAAATTTTTCTTTGTGACTTGCGATTGAGTGACCCTTGCTTTTCTACTCCTATCTCCCTCGTAGGTACTCCGATTTTAATTCCATTTGAACTTGCTTGAACCTGGAGTGTTCAGCTTAGTCATGGGGGAGAGACACTTGTTGAAAAGTGCCTAAATTTTTTAAAATTTATCATCACCCAAAGGACATCAATTAGGGTAATTAACTATAACACTTAGTAAATTGTGCCTAAAAATTATATAACCCTTAGGTATACCGGGAAACTAAAATGGAAACCACCTAAGTCACAGGACTCATTATTACAAAATTTCAGGCACTATCACAGGTTATAACATAAGATCATTAATAAAGCCAAGTAGTAAGGTATAACTTGACTTCAAAAATAACCTTACTAACGCTTGATCCGTGTGATTGCAGATGGCCCCGAAACATGCACAACAGCAAGATCCTGCTCAAGGTGGCAAGAAATGATCTCAGAGAGGTGGAAGACAAGGTCCTATCAGACAACATGTAGAATAGGAGGAGCAATCATTTAGCATCCATCAAGATGAACCTCCTACTAGACAATCCAGGCATGTAGAAGGAGGAGCTTTTGCTACGCCTAAACCGGGACAACAACTCATGTTGCCCCTGGAATGCGTTTAGGCTATCCATGAGAAGTCCACATTCGTTGTAGTGATTGTGGAGTTGAACTTCAAATCCTTTGCAGAGTTCGCTCCTAAGGTTATTAGGGATCACCTCAAAGGGTCTCCCTTCTAGCCTATCCTCTCTCAAAGTGGTGCCTGGTACTTAGGGGAGATGTACCAATTTTGGCACAATAGGGAGCAAGGCACCACTGTTAATATTTGTGGTGTGATAGTTGACTTCTCTACGCAAGCCATTTTGGAAGTGTTAAATCTTCCAAATACAGGACCCTAGGTTGCTCTGTTATCCACCCGTTCAGACCTTGATGTGCAAAAGGATTAGTTGGAAAAGGCTTATGGTAGGGATAAAGAATTTGGTGAGCTGACAACGGAAGAGAGAGGTTATTTCAAAATTGGGACATATCACCTCTTCCCCACAAAAGGCTTAAAAAGAATATCCATGTATACGGCTAGAGGATGTGCAGTGTTGATGGGAAAGGTTAATGCTAACCTAATCCATCATATTTGATAGAGATCTTGAGGTGGTTTGAAGAATGGAAGATAGGGAAGATGGAGTTGCCTTTCCCTTGTCTTATCAGGAAACTTTTCTGACATGCTAGAATTCAGGGATACACCAATGATGTCCTCCGAAAAGCCTAAACTACTTCATATGCTGAATTGCCAAAGGTGCCAGCTCCAAGAAAAAGCACTAGTGAGGAGCTGAGACCAGAAGAAGAGGAAGAACAGATGGCTAGACCCAGTCAACTTCCAACCATAGGTTCCAGCCAACAACAAGAAGTAGGGCCTAGCACTAGCCAAGATCAAACACCGCCACTACAAGACTACAGATCGTCGATGGGCCATCATAGGGCCATCGCTAAGATGGTCAGTTGGGGAAGTCATGATGACGCAAATCTCTTTCACGTCATTGATGATGTCATACATCCTATAGTTTCATTAGATCGCACAAGGGGCAAAGTATCCATTCAAACAGGAGGAGGGGAAAGTAGATGGTTGCAACAAATCTTAAGAAATGCAGTATCTTTTTAGGTGCAGTTAGAGACTAGTGAAGGGGCCACTGTGGTGGTCATGCAACACCAGAATGTCGCGGGAGCTATAGAAGTGGTCGTAGACCACATCAAAGAATATTTCAATGTACCTGTTGTGCCACCGGTAGATCTCTCAGGAGCACGAGATGCTCAAACTCTAGCAAAAATTTTAATGACTCCTGTAGAACATGAGGATGTACTTGACATATTGCTTCAAATAGGACGAGTAATGATGTCCCTGTTTGACATTCCTCAGGATGTCACAGCAATTCAATTAAACCTCATTTTCACAAAGGGGAAGCTGGTCTTATTAGAAGTAAGGGTCGAGCATGCTGAAGCTGAAGTGCAGAAACTGTAAGAGCAACTTGTAGCCTTACAAGTAGCATAGCGGGACCCTCTGTAGTTTGTTCCCATAGACCAGCTGAAAAACTTTAAAACCAAGCAACTAACAAAGCTAATTACAGAGAATAAAAGGGTGGTAGAAGAAAAAGAGAAGGCTGGTTAGGATGCCTCCGCATCACAAGCGCAAACCCATGCGCATCTTAATGCACTCAAGGCCTTAGAAGAAGAAAATAAGCAATTGGTTGCTAACAACCTTCAGTTGACCACTATAGAGAAACAAAAGACCATTCTTGATGAATACTTTCATCAATTATGAGAACAATTTATCTAGGTCAACTGAGATGTGGGTCATTTAGTCAGAGAAAATTGAACCCTCTCAATGGAGGAGGTATGCGTGATTCGTCAAAAGTCAATGATTGAGATAAGCACATGGCAAAACGACATGAGAAGCTAAAGGAGCACTTCTAGTATCAGGTGGGGATGTATAAAAAGATCCTTGAAAAGGAGATCCATATGGCCAAGGCCCAAATCAACACTCTCAGTGCTGAACACACTGATTGGTGAGCCGTATTAAACACATATGCCTTCACCCACCAAGCGGAAGTTAAGAATCGGGACCTATAGATCTAGGACTTGATGGAATACATGGAGTTGGAAAACCTTAGATATGCCAACCTTGCCATGTTAATAGCAGGTTTCCTGAGAATAGAGCTCGAGCAGTAGGTAGCTTCCACCCATATCAAATACGAAGTAGAATTTGCAAAGCGCAAGAAGCTGGTTGAAAAACTAGATGTTGCAAATTCTAAACTTGAGGTGGTCAAAGCAAGCTACCAGGAATAGAAAGACATTGCAACAAACTTGGCTCGACAACTAATGGATCTTCACGAATACAAGAACAAAGCCAGAGCTTATGAAGAGGAACAACGGGTGTTCATGGCATGGTATGTCAAAGCCAACTAGATGTTCCTGCAACTACCCTATCCGTGGGAAGTATCGACTCCTTCAAACATTGGAACACTAGCATGGATGGTACAAGACCCTCAGACTGAAGAGGAGAAGCTCCAGGCCATACTTCAGCATCCTCAAACCTCAAAGCCTGGAGCACATGACAAAGGGAAGGCACCAATGGAGGAGCCATCGCCACCAGGAACTACATGAGTTCCAAAATTTTGTAATTGTAACATATTTTATGTGTTGTGTCATTATTTTCTTCCCATACTGTGGCATCGTTTCATTTCATTTTTTTCGATCTAATAATCCCATACCTATCCACTATGTAATCACTATAACTCAAACATGAGTTTTTATTTAGTCGTGGGGGTATGATGGGACATGATATCGCATAGACCGCGATATCGCGTACACGATATCGCATCGGCCACAATATGGCATCCCCTGCGATATTGCATACATGATTTAGCAGCTTTCCCTGTGATATCACATACGGGATATCGCAGTCCACCGCAATGTCTATAAATAAGAAGTGGCTCTCCCTTGTTCAACAATTTCTCATATAGGAGTTAGATTGTAGCAAAGCTTTGGTAGGTTGATCCCTCCAGAGATAGATTATTTTTTAGTGTCTACCCGCAATCTGGTGAATGTAATTGTACGGCATCCTTTATTCAAGTGTGATGCACTTGGACACGCACATGACCAAAAATAAAGATCGATATTACTTCATCATTGCAGCATTCACTTTGTTATTTATTTATTTATTTAATGTTATTTACTACTTTCCTAATTAGTTTCTCTCTCACCCTTATCTCCTAGAACACAGAATGAATACGACTTAATCATGAGCATTTAAGTGTGACTACTTGGTACCTAGTGGCGTACCTAGGCCATGCGCTTGGTGATCCTAGTGGTAGTCAAGCATGAGGTCCAAGATGTGTACAGATGATTCAGGAATAGATGTGTTGGCACATTTTAAGCCATTTCATGGAATAGGAGTTTCAGTCTATTTTAAAATAAGGAAAAGAGAATAAAAATATATATAAAGATTCATATGAGTTATATGGCGGTGAAACACATATTTTATTTTTAACCTTATGCATCGGCCAAAGAGTGCAATATTTCAGCATATTACGTGATGCTTATTGGGAAAGGATTTAATTCAACTAGTTGTGGGCTCAGAGATGGTTCAGTAGTGGTGGTGGACGTGGAAATATACATGGCTTGGTCACACAAGCATATTGACGATAAACATTAACGGAGATGGGATCGGTCCTACTTTTCACGCAGGCCAAGCCAGATTCAAATTGAAATCAATAAACAGATATACCGATATTTGATCCTGTAGCAAGAAGAAGCTATGTACCGTGCCAAATAATTTCAGAAATAGAGACGCATCTTGTGTTATAATGTAGCATAGTTCAGGCATTGGAGAAGTTGGAAAGACAGTATGCTTACTCTCAAAGCGGTGTTGTGGTTCTCACCAATACGGTAACCAAAAAAATGAAATTATGAAGGCTATGCTTGCCGATTAAAAATTTTAAGAACCACCAGGGATAACCTCATATTCCGCTTTGGAATTTCGTCAAATGCTTACCATGCAAGGTTCAATTTTTCTGTTTTGACAGTAAGCCTAATTTCAGGGCCAGGGCATGTAACAATATGCGGTTTAATAGTTTTTTTTGAAGTAACAAGTTACAGCAAAATCCAATAAACGAAACAGGGCTAAAATGCAGGTGGTGGACGCAACACTCAATAACGGATGCATGAGTAAAGGGCATCATTCTTTAACAATACGTGGCGGCAACATCATTGACGCCACGAACATTGTCGTGCTTGTTGCATTGCTGGTATTTCAGTGCCCTAAGTGCTATGTTGGTAGCCATGCTGTGCGGATCAGTAGTGCGGGAAACCAAGCCAAAGGTCCAGATTTTTCTTTTCTTCTCTACCGTGCCTGCACCTGTGCCTGCGGTTATGGACGATTATAGGCAGAAAATACTAAGCACTCCCAAGGACAAGGAAAGTGTCTGTTCTCTGCTAAAGACAGATGGTGATTGCAAACGCACCCACACCGTTGGCTCTCTAGCAACTGAACACTACATAACAACGATGCCAGATGCAGTGGCAAAGCCTTCTTCCGCGGTGGTGGTTGATAACAATTTTTTTTTGTAGGGCAAGATAATCTAAAATTATTTACGGCAATTCCAGGCCTGGTGCCTTCACATCCAGACCCAGTATTTTAAGCCATCACAACAAATTTTATACGGAGGCAAATGTGGATAAATTATTTTATTATTGTCTTTTTACCATCACCTAAAATTACTAGACCCTCAATAGTATAAAAAAATAAATATATATATATATATATAATTTTATTTAAACAAATTAAAATGAGAATAACAATTATGTGGAGCTATTAGATTTATTTCTTAAAAGCAATATTTGTAATATTTCTTCTAACTTCCTAAGTTAATACTTCCTAACTTATTGGGCAAGTTACTTGGGAGAGAAGTTAGCTAAGATATTTTTTATTACCTTTGAACCCTATAAAAAGGCTTCAAGGGTAAAAGGAAAAGGGTCTCTCATATCACAATATATCACACTTTTGCGAAGACATTGGGACATACTTGGGGATACTTGGGCTCTCACTTAAAGACACACTTTGGGTCTTGGGAAGAGCATTCGTAAAGAAGAAAGTGTGAAAGATTTCTTGTAAGATGGCTTGCTAAAGAAAAGATTTTAGCCTCTTTGCCATGGTCCTGTGAGTTATTTTTTTTATTTTTTATTTTGTTTAAATTTTTTAGCTAGTGGTTTAGATAGTATCATCCTTGGCAAGTAATTTTGGGATTTTTAGATCGCTCTTATTGTTCTTGTTGCATAATAGAAGATTTCTATTAAAATTTTGCCATAGAAGCGCTTTTTTTTAAAGCCTTAAGAGCATTTTCATAGTGAATTTTTTTATTGTGCAATGTATAAGAACCGCTATTGGGATTGTTGTAAGAGAGCCTCTACTTGTAGTCAATCCATTGAACAATTCAGTAGTCAAGAGGCTTCAGAAAATCTTTGGTATTTTGATTGGACCAGAATAGCTTCTTTTTATCTTTAAAGTGAATCTCCATGGTATTTCAATCAGAAAATGTCAAGTCTTTCGAAGGTTCTATTGAATGCAACTGTTGACGTCTATTATCTAGCCAAAATGGAGTCTCGTACATGGTAGTTTATGCAGCAATTTTTTGGTAGCCTAGTAGGATTGTCTTGAAGAAATTGCTTATTTGAGCCTTAGAAGTTTGAACAATTCGTAGATATTGAATTTGGGGTAGCTTTACTGCAAAGTGTTTACTCGTGTCATTTTACCTTATTTAAATATTTGAGGTCCACACAAATCTGCTTTCTTTTCTGTCTATTTACATTGAATCTTGCTCTATTTCTAGTTTTCTTGTGGAACTATCTCTTTCTCTAGGGAAAATTAAGAGTAGATTCGCGGAGTTGTGCTCAAATGTTTTTACAAAATTTTATTTGTTACAAGTAGGTATTATAAGGACCACATAGACTAGGCAATTGAACAAAATAGGAAACTTTCAACAACTCACAGTACTTGGCAAAGTTGGCTGAATCTCTCTAAGATAAGTCATTTGTAGTTTACACACAATGCAATCATTTCATTTTTCATAATCACACACCACAACAGCACACACACATACTCACATTAACTACTAAGTCTATTTGCAAGTATCTAGGCCTTGGTGTTGCCAGAGACCAGCAGGGACCTAAATCCTATTCAAGGACACTCGTTGGCGGTCACGTTCCAAACGGTCGCCAACAAGATGCTCATCGCACTTAGGCTAGATTATATTTTCTTACCCTTTCCTCCTAGGTTAGCGTAGTTAATATTATTTTCCACTACCTTCAGGAGTAGCATAGACTAGGAACCACATCATACACCTCACTTTGGACTAAACCATATGTGACAAAGATAATACTAGTCTAGGTGGGAAGACAACGAACTGCGACCTAAGGTTAACGATCTAGGTGCCACAACTAGTCCATCTGCGGAGTTTGACCAAATCACTCATGAAAATGCTCGTATTCATATGGTTGAGTGTAGGAGTATCTCCACCACTCATCAGCTATCTTAAAGGCTTCATTTTCATATGCTTTGTTCACTAGAAAATATCCTTCCCAATTGATGAAAAAATTATCTACATATTCATGAATAGCTTTAAGGACAATGTCTTCCTCTTTAACCTTTTGATTATTTAAATCATGATGGAATTATTATCTTTATTTTCTAATATTATTTGATGTGGGCAAGTGTTTGCATTTCTTACTCTTCCACGAAATGCAAATCAATGGCACACAACTCATTATTCTACTCATCATTAATGTAATAGGACAAGTCTACTCTTTGAGATGGAACCTACAATTCAAGAGGTAAAATAGCTTTACATTTGCAAACTAGGCTATATGGTATGACATTGGTTGTACTTTCAAACATTTTCCTATAGGTCCATAGTACATATAATAGTTGTTCATACCAATTTCATTTGCTATTGTTTAGCATTTTCTTAAGAATATTGACGATAACTTTGTTGCTAGCTTCAACTTGATCATTGGCTTGTGGATAATAAGGTAAGGAGAAGAAATGTTTAATGTGTATTCACAGAAGACTTGTGTTTCATTACTACTAAACTGTGGTCTATTATTTGTGACAATGGCGATAGTTAGGCTAAAATGGATCATTATGTTATCTAAGATCAATCAACATGCCTTCTATGAATTTGTTTTCCTTAGAGGAATGGCTTCAAACCATTTAGTGAAATAATTGATCACCATGATAATAAAGCTATGTCTTGTATAGAAATTAGGTGTTATAGGTACAATAATGTCAATTTTCCATCATTGAAATGGCTAGGTAATTTGAGTGGTGTGTAACTCTATTGGTGGCATGTGTATAAGGTTGTTGTATTGTTGAAAAGTGTCACAAGTTTTTACCTTTTGTACATCATCACTCTCCATATAAGGCCAAGAGTATCCTAGGCACCTAATCTTAGCAACCATGAATATAGGTCCTGTATGTCCTCCACATATGCCATCGTGTACCTATTATATGACTGTATGGACTTTCGCTTTACTCAAGCATCCTAAGAATACACCATTATAAGACTTTCGATATAATGTGCTATCAATCCCAATGACATATTTTTGCAAGTGTTTACATACAACATCCTTTTGAGAAGCTAAGAGGTCTTGTAGAGGTTCATCATACATGAGATAACACTTGATATCATCATTCCATTCATGTTGAGATATGTTGCTTAAGGTTGCTATAGAAGTATTTCTAGTGTGTTGTGTGATGGGATGAATACAATTCTCCATCATGGAATGTAACTTGCTAAACACATCAGGCATCACACTTAGAGCTAATGTAGTAATGGCATTAGTGAGTGTATTTTTAGCTTAGGGAACATGTTGAATGTCAACTTTTGTAAATTGTTGAATGAGTATTTTAGCTAGGTCATAGTATGATAACAAGTGTTTAGGTTTACAAGCATATACCTTGGTCACTTAATTGATTACTAGTTAAGATTTATCATTATAATTAAATGTGTGTATCCATGGTCACGAGCTATCATCAATTCTCTGATTAACCCTTTGTATTTTTCCATGTTGTTGATACATGAAAATTCAAAATGGTAGGTAAAAGATTGGATTTTTCCAAAGGAGAGTATGATGATAATAACAAAACTAGTCCCATGTATAGTTGAATCTCCATCAAAATGCATAGTGGTTTCATAACCTTTAACCATGCCATTGATAACATTAACAAGCTTATCTAGAAACTTAGAATCTATGGTTGCATTATCTTTTATTAGAGAAGTGGTTAGTTATGTGGCTATAGCTTGGCTTTTGGTTGAAGCTTGTGAAATGCAATGTAAGTCAAATTTGGCTATTGTGACTTTCCATCGAGCAAGTTAACTACTTCCATAGACATTGGATGTAATATATTTTAACACATTGTCTTTGTATATGATATTAACTTGTGTCCTAAAGAGGTAATGTCTTTATTTTTTAATGAAAATACTAAGACTAAGTAATATTTTTTAATTTCAGTGTATTAGGTCTCATAGGCTACTAGTGCATAGCTTAAATAATAAATTAGTAGCTTTGATCTATCGTCTCATTTTTAACAAAGAAAAGAAGCTTTGGATGTATTAGAAATTCCAAGGTATATGAAATATGATTTATGTTTTGAGGTAGATAGATATTTGGCAACTGAGCTAGCTCTTGCTTAATATTGACAAAGGCCACTTGACATTGATCTATCCATTCAAAATGAACTTCTTTCTTAAGCAAATGTTGCATGATTTATAGCCTATCCATAAGCCTTAGGATGAACCTATGAATGAACTGTAATCTTCCTTGAAAATCAGTTAGTTCTTTAAGATTATTAGATGTTGATAAGTTTGATATGGCTTTAACCTTGTCGAGATTGACATGTATGCTTGCTTCAAAGATCATAAAACTAAACATCTTTTTTATTTCAACACCAAAGACATACTTCTTCTAATTGAGTGAAAGTTCATACTTAAGAAAATGTTGGAAAACTAAGTTTAAGTTTTGTGTATGATCATTGGCTACTTTGGATTTCAATACAATATCATCAACATAGTCATTGAGAAGACCTATCATGTAATCACTAAAGATAGAGATCTTAACTCTTTCCTACATTCTTTACACCAAAAGGCATTGTAGTGTAGGAAAAGGTTCTCCAAGAAGTCATAAAGGTTATGTACAATTAATGCTCTAGGTTGATCCTAACTTGGTTATATCCTAAAAACCTATCCATGAAGGATAGCAACACATGACTAGTAGTACTATCAATGAGTTAATCAATACTAGGGAGGGGAAAGTTATACTTGATGGTTGCTTTGTTAAGGTCAAGGAAATGAATACAATTGTGAATGCTCCCATTCTTCTTCAAGACTACCACTGTGTTGGATACCCAATCTACGTAATTGATAAGTCAAATAAAAGCTACTTATAGAGCTTCTTAATTTCATCACATACTTCTAAGGCTAACTCAGGCCTAACCTTATGTGTCTTTTGATTGATAGGCTTGATGCTAGGGTCGAGGATCATGTTATGTTGAACTAGGGGTGGATCAAGTCTAAGCATGTCTTCATAGAACCATGAAAAGACTTTAATGTTGTCTTGTAAGGCTTTGGTGATGTTTTGGGCAAGTTGAGATTTAAGTGATAAACTTGTTTTCAAGGTTTTCTCCTCACTGTTATGGCTTGTAATGGTAATTTTTGCTAAGGAATCCTATTTGATGTCTCTGACCTCTAGATCTAACATTTTAATAATGTAGTTGGATCATTCCAAGATTTTTTCAATTGATGCTATGTAATCTAGAAGGCTTCCAAACTCAAGATCTTGGCATTCATATTTGATTGGTTGAATGACATCACTAACGGATTTAATTATATTCAAAGGTAATTTGAATTGTTATCACCTCTCCATGGTTTAATCTTGCATGTCAAAGGAAATACATTACATGACATATGCATGGTATATTGCTCAAGTAATAATAAAATAAGATAAAACAATGTAATAAGTTATATTAGTTTTTTTGTCATTACATTGGTGAAACAAATAATAGTTTAATGAGAAGGCCATAGATGCATAAAATAATAATTTTTTTAATTGTTAAAATAGGTGATAATGGCTTAGTATCCTCCATGGCTAGTATTTTAAAAAAAAAATTTACAATGTCTAGGCAATATAATTCTCCTAATTAGCATTTTTAATGTGCTAGACAACATATTGAAAGAATTTCTCGGCCTTGGCAGCATTTTTAGTTATTTAGGCTAGGATTTATAGTAGCAAAATCTATTTAATTAGTAATGTTTTTGGGCTAGAGATGTGGGATTCACAAACATAATTTTTATATTTATGGTAACATTTTCCATCAAAGAGTAGTATTTTTGACCATGTAGATAGAAGTTTATGCAATAACTGCACTTTTTAGCCTAACTTGAGGTTTTATTAGATTTTCTATTCAAGCTTGGATTTTCAAGGATTCTTTTGGCAACATTAATAGCACAGGGTAAGAGAAGAAGGGGTTGTTTTCCTCCTCTAATAATGCAGGCAAACAAGAGATCAATGTTTTCTTTCCTTTGCACTATAGGGAAGTAGAGGGTTACATTTTTGACACTTTGGCCATGAAAGGAGTGTTTTTGAGCAAGTACACTATAGCAGCATTTTTGAGGATTTTGGTTAGCGTTTTTAAAATTTTATGCCCAACTTTATATTCCGTTGGCATAAATTCTCAAACTCATGTATTCCAAAAATAACCAAGGATTTGTCACTTTACCATTTTGACTTTACAGCAGCACAGGGTTTCTTTGTCGGAAGTAGAGCAGATGAGAATTGATAACAATGGTTAGTAATAATGGATCAATAAGCAAGAACGTGGTCATAGAGGAGGAAGAGGCATAGTAAATTATTTGAACAAGACTGCCAAATATCTCTAGAGAGGCATCAATGATTGCAGTTCCTCAGTACCTCATCTCCTAGTTTTTTCTTTTCTTTTTTTTTAACGCCTATTGTTAGAATTTTTGATTTTTAGCCACAATGGTTAGGGGTTTTGAATTTTTTTGACAACATAGAGGTAACGTTTGGGATTTTTGGCTTCATGTGTCTATGTTTTGGGGTTTTTCTTGGTTGTATGCCCAACATTTTTACCTATTTATATTCATGAACCAACAATGTTTGATTTCTCATAGTCTCAGTAACTAGTGTTTTGCTATTTTTCTTACCGAGGATCAAATTTTTTGATCCTCCTACCTGGGAAAGATAGCACAGCATGGTTTTGATGCTCGTAGGAAAACGTTCGCAGGGTTCCGAACTTAAATTATGGCAAATTAGGGTTTTTTTTGGTTGAAAGACCAGCGTTTTGTATTTTTGACCTAACTAGGTAGCGTTTTTGGCCTTGTCTATGATCAACGTATTAAATTTTTCTATCACTGAAGCTGGCATTTTCAACATTTTCTGCCAGAACTGCAATGTTTGGTGGTTTTTTTTGCCACTAATGATACATTTTTGGTATTTTCCATCAATCATTGTAGCGTTCTATGATTTTTCCTATAAAATATGATTGTATTTTTGATAGTTCTATGCTCGAGACTATAATGTTTTTGAAGTTTGCTACCTGGGAAGGTAGCGTTGTTGAATTTTCTCAATCCTAGGATCAGCATTTTTGTCTTCTTGTCCTAGTATAGCAGTGTTTTTGTACTTCCATCTTGGGAGAGCAATGTTTTCATGCTTTTTTTAGGTGTTTTGAGAAAGAGAAGGGGAGTGTTTTTCATTTCCCAGCTAGAAAGCCTCATCATTTTCTATTTCACTCTTAGAATTTTTTCATTTTTATAGTTTTCATTCTCTAACTAGGAACCTAGTGTATTTAGGTGCTTGCACTGTTGATGGTTTTTTCTCAACTTGTAGATCAACATTTTTAGTCCTCAAGATTGAAAATTCTTAGTTTTTCAACATTCTTAAGCCTAGATAACCAGCATTTTTGGTCTCTGGTCATTACAAGCTCCTGCATCCTAGTCCTAGTTATGTTGTTTACATATGTTTCAACATCAAAAAGGTTTCTAGGCAACTGTTTGTCAAAATATCAAGTGTGTTTGAGTTATGTTTACAATGTCTTAATTTTAGGCTAAGTATAATTCCAATTGTAAGTTTGAACTCTGCATTCATGTTTTCCCTTGTTAACCTTGTCAATTTTTATGTTATTTTAATATTTTTATTTGTCTTTAATGTTAATCCATGTTCTAATATTTGAATGTTTTATCAACTTGTTTACAAGCCTATGCTAAAATGGATTATGGTTGTCATAGAGATGGTGGGCATCCTGTGTTGCATACGAATGGTTTTCCAAAACACTTCCATACCTAATATGACCCTACATGAGAAATTGCATGTGTGGTTTATGCGTAAGGCTAATGAGTTCTTGGTCTATCTAAAGGAGAATTTTAGTGTGATAGAATGGTCACACTTGATGACAAATGTTGCTATTATGAATGCAGAGATCCTTTTGGTAGGATTTTCAAACTATGTTCTAGACTATATTATAAATGATCTTGAGGCTTATTTGGAGTTGGGACATCATGGGACTTCATATTGTATAGGGATTTGAAGCTGTCACACATTTGGAAGATGCCAATATATTTATAGTATAATGCAAAAAATACTTTGATATTAGGTCATAAGACAATTACTTCATTTCAAAATCCTTCAAGTAATGTTTACATGTTGGAAGGATAAGCTTTCATTCAATTTGACATGTTTGTCTTTTTCATTTTATGGTCATTATTTGACTAGTTTTATATTCATCTATAGGTTTAAGATTTAAATAGGAGGACTTCTATCAAATAACTAGACTTTGTTCTTAACCCATATAGCCTTGTAAGAATTCAAGCAAAGAAATAACATCAAGGTACATGTGATTAATCAACTTGACATGGAGGTTTCTAGGTACAAGATGCAATATTATCAAGTGTACCAAAACTGCATGGTTGTCAAGCACATCCATGAGCTTTGGGATCTTCCAAATTTTAGAGTGCATGTAGTAGTTCAATGTAAAGTTTTGGATTTACCCACTAATTCAAGTGAGTGTAATTTATTTTTATTTTTAGTTCCATTTGATTTTTTATGGATTACTTTGATCATTGATGAGTGGCAAGGTACCCCTACACTCAACCATATGAATACGAGCACTTCATGCACAATCTGGTTGAACTCCGTAGACGAACTAGTTGTGGTATCTAGATAGTTACTCGTAGATCATAGTTCGCTATCTTCCCACCTGGACTAGTATTAGCTTTGTCACATATGATTTAGTCCAAAGTGAGGTGTATGATGTGTTCCTACACTAATGCTACTCCTAGGTATGATGGGAAATAATATCAACTAAGCTAGGAGAGAGA
>MNCI01007141.1:43447-59780 GCA_015680685.1 Gnetum montanum
TGCAATGATGAAGTAATCTCGATCTTTATTGTTGGTCATGTGTCTAAGTATGTCACACTTGAATAAGGATGTCGTACAATTACAATCATCACACTGCGGGCATGCACTGGGAGAAAGGGTTGAGAGGAAAAAACTGACAAAAAGTTCCTATCTTAATACTAAAAACTAAAAAACTTAAAACTTCTTTACCAAATCTATCTTTCTCTTATTTATAGATGAGGAGACAAGCTGTGATATCGCATATGTGATATTGTGTATGTGATATCATGGGTGCGATATCATGGCCAACAATTCATGACTCATCATACCCCCATGATTGAATGAAAACTCATCCTTGAGTTAAAGTGAGAACAAGCTCCATTGATTACATAGTGGATAGGTATGGGATTATTGACTGACTAGAATGGATTCATGTCATCATGTGGAATCAGAACAAAATTGAGATGCAACATGAAGAACATAAAAGAAAATCCTATAACTACAAGATTGGGTGGAACTCATGTAGTTCTTGGTGGTGGTGGCTCCTCCATGGGTGTCTTTCCCTTGTCTTTCACTCTAGGTCTTGGGATTTGATGGCGTTGAAGTATGGCCTAGAGTTTCTCCTCTTGTAAGGCCTTGAGTGCCTTAGCATGTGCTTAAGTTTACACTTGTGCCATAGAGGCATCCCAGTTAGCCTTCTCTTTTTCTTCCACCACCCTTTATTCTCTGTCAACAATTTATTAAGTTTCTCAGTTCTGAAAGTGTTTAGCTAGTTCTGAGCAACCTTTGGCCCTATATTCGGAAGGTTTAATACTTCCGAAATGGCTTGAACAAAAAAATCAACAGTCACACCACAAATGTTAACCATGGTGCCTTCTTCTTTGTTGTGCCAAAATTCGTACGTTTTCCCTAAGTACCAGGCAGTTCTTTCAAAGAGGGTAGGCCACAGTGGGGACTCTGTGAGGTGATCCCTAATGGCCTCCAAAGCAAATTCTATGAAAGGTCCAAAGTTCAATTCTACAATCACTGCTATTAATATGGACCTTTCATGGATAGCCTGAACACAATCCTGGGGCAATGTAAGATGTCATCCCTATTCAGACACTGTAGTAGCTCCTCCTTCCACCTACCTTGATTGTACACTGGTAGGGTCTTCTTAATGGATACTAAATGATTATTCTTTCTACTCTACATGTTGTTCGGTAGGAACTTCTCCTTTACCTCTCCTAGATTGCTTGATCACACCTTGAGTAGGAGCTTTCTATTGTCTACGTTTCAGGGCCATCTGCAATCACACGGGACCAATCGTTAGTAAGGTTGTTACCAAAGTTAGGTTATACCTTACTGCTTGCCTTAATGAATTTACTTTATCTCCGTGTGACATTACTTATTAGGAGAAATTGTCCCTGAAAGATTATAATATTGAATTCTCTTTGCTTAGGTGGTTTCCAAATCTAGTTTCCCAATATAACTAAGGAGATGAAATTGTTATTGGCATATTTATCCTTAATTTTATAACTAATTACCCTTAATAATGTCCTTTGGGAGATGATGAATTTCAAAAAATTTATGCACTATTCAGCATGTGCTCCTCCCCCACAACTAAGCTAAACACGTTGGGTTCAAGTAGGTTCAAACGAAATGAAAATCGGAGTACTAGCGAGCGAGTTATGGATATGAAAGCAAGGGATGCACAATCGCAAGTCGTAGAGAGAAATTTGAAAAACTTCCCCTGCATTAATAGTGTAAATTGATGTTTATTAGCATGGGGGGTCATGTATATACGTGATATCGTGTATGTGATAGCGCAAACGTGATATCGCGTCAGCCGCGATATCAAGTCGGCCGCAATATCACGTACACGATATCACGGCCTATCAATATTAGGGCATTTTATAGAATGTACCAAATTTTTGATAATTTTTTTTTGAAATTAAATGATGTAAACTAAGGACATCTAGACAAGTGTTAAAGAGTTCCAAGGTAATTCAACAAGTTTTGAAGGCACGAAAATTATGATGATGTGGAATTTATCAATAAGGACCTCAGATGGTAAGGGGGAGAAAAAGGCTATGTGATGGTTCATAGGAACGTTTGAATTGGAGGGATAGTAATAAGGGAAAGAATATCATTGAAAATACACTGAGGATAATAGATGATGTGTGGAAGATGTGTTATGAGTGCAAATTACAAAAAATTATGCAAGTGGGTCCTCCCCAAAGCAGGTTCCAACCTATAATGCCCTTACGTAACCACACTTAAAAATGTCCATAGGTACTAGAAGGGTTAAATGTAATCCACACTAGTTCCACAAAAATACACATGTAAGTATCACCAGAATGAGGTAAGAATTCCACACTACACAAGACATGAGCTACAATTACATGAACAACGAGATGAGATGGACTATAGAAGGGATTATAGAGATTGGGACATGAGGTAACTAACCCAGGGCATAATGAATCTTGCGTGTAAGGCATGATTAATGTGTCATTAACCCATCATTCCAAGATCAAGACCAAGTCCATTCCTCTAATCAGTGACATCGCATTGTTTCATCCCATGATGAGTGACTATGAGAGTACCAGAACAACAAGGCGTACAATCACTTGGCATTTTGTTCAAGGGAGGAGTGAATTTTGCTTTGTGACACTTTTTTTTATTGCTAAATCCAGAGAAGCTGCCAACCCTCAGGCATGGATGCATGTCTTTCCAGTGGGACCCCCTAAACAACATTGGATTTTTGAGTGCCTTTTGATTACTCTTACTCCCATTTTTCATTAGATCTACAAGGATCTTAGTACAACCATGTTGCTTGATAACTCTCACAAATGTCACCAAAGAGAATCCGCAAGTCCCCTTGATGTCACATCCTAATCATTCCCTCTTGGTCCATCCTTCTTCATTCTGGGTACAATGAACACAAAACTAATTTTAAGTTTTAAGAATGTCAAGAATATCACTGTACCCTTGAACAAAACCTCTTATTTTTAGAATGGATGAGTGGGTGTAATGGGCTCACTGTCCAAATAATTGCTCACTTGAGACTCGATAATATAGAACACACCTCAACCAATGAGCCAGATGAGTGTTTTATTGGTAGATGAAATTACTTATAAAAAGATAAAAAGAAAAAAAAATAAGAAATTGAAAAACTCGAAAACCAAAAAAAATGTACAATTAAAGAAAATGAAAATTATTTATTAATTCTGCTTGTTATTAGAATGGGGGATATCCCCCATAACTAAATGGTTAAGCATGGAAAGGATTAATAAATGAAAGATGAGGTTCCTTGCATGTTGGAAATATCGAAACTTGGTCATACTTACCCCATTGGGGTTCACACACGTAATTATAGTAAGCATAGTTGGGCAATTTATAAGATGTGGTTCCCGGGTAAAGAGTTGACCCACTATGATACTTGAGACCATAAGATGGTATGCAAGAATTGGGATGTCATCCTCCATGGCTATATTCATTAGGTCATATGGTTGTTGGAGTGTTAATTGGTGGTCCTAATGAGATGACACGAGGCGTTGGGTTCGAGGAGAAGGATGCACCATAGTGTTGAACTTGTGCTAAGTTGGAGAACGCAGTGTCCTTGGAACTTTGTTGTCCCTTCCTATGGTCATGTCTAAAGAAGGGATGTCTTTGATGTTGAGGAGGTCTCTCATTGTTGTTGGAAATAGCAACATAAGTAACGTTCATGGGTGGTTGCTATGGTGTAGACACTTTAGGAACAGTTGGTGGCGATGTAGGAGGAAAAGGATGAGAATGTTGAAATTTAAGAGAAGTGTAAGGTACACAAGGTGGTGGTTTTATTGAGGACATGGGCTGATAGTACTGAGAAGAATAATAATGCAGTAAGATAGAGTATGTTGACCCAGTCAGGAAAACATGATGTTGAACTAGATAAGCATTTGGATTTGGATGATACGAAGGGTGTCCCCAGTTTATGGATGGCTTCCCCCACAACTAGGATTGTTGCGATTGTGATCAAACACAGTATCTCTGTATAAACTTTAGGTGTAATGTGCTTCCCCAATCCTCATATAAATGTAACAAAATTGGGCATTAGCCCTTGGGATGATCGTATAGGAAAATGTTGCATTCATACATCTGATTGGCAGTTGAGCTCTTATTTTCTTCATCCCTTCTTTCCAATTTTCTAATGATATTTTGTTCTATTTCTCGGGTTGTCAAAACTCTATCTTCAATAATATTGATATATTCTCCACACTTTTTATGCATCCATTCTAGCATCTTATTGATCTTTGCCTCGATTTCCTCTAATGACTGTTGTACTAGCAAATATGGTTCTTCCTTCTTGAGATAGGTTGATTTCTCCTTTTTGTGATTATGGACCTCTGTTAAGTTGAGATTTTGGTCCCATTGATGTTTTTCAACACTCTCCCATCTAGCCATTTCTCCTTCTTCTTTTGCTACCTACTTAATAAGCTCTTGGAATTGATGGGTTTGTAGTTCATATAGTTGACCTTAGGCATACATCCCTAGGGTCTCTCTTGTTTCATCACAAAGCCCATTAATGATATGGTATATTAGCCTTTCCTTGGAGAACTCATGACTTGGACAGTTGTTTAACAGTGCATAATATCTTTCTAAGGCCATGTCCAAGGGTTCATGTTGTGCTTGTTTCCACTCTTGGATTTGTTTCCTCAAGGTCAACACTCTTGCATAGGTTTGATATCTTTCGTTAAATAGTTCTACCATTGTTGGCCAACGTCAAATTGAATTTGGTTTTAATGATCTATACCATACTTTTGCTTGGCCAACGAGTGTCATAGGAAAGAGCATGAGTTTTTGCCAACTGTTATCAATGTTGTTCCATGCACAGGCATCGTAGAAGGCTTGTAAATGTTGTTGCGGATCTAAGTCATAGCCTCTTGAGACATTGGAAAGTTGTTTAAATCGAGCCTAGGCAGGTGGCTCTCTTTACGATGCCTATGGGAGATTTGAATAGCCTCTTGTATTTGTGTTAGGCTTGTAGTGGCCACTAGGGGTTCATCATCATTGAGTAAGTTATTCTTTCATGTGTTGAGATGATGCTACCTTCATTTATGTTTATAAGAAACCCCCACCTCAGATTGTGTACATATAATTTGTTGGTTCTCGAATGAATTACCTCACTAGATGTGGCATTATCGTAGCCTTGTAGAAGAGGCATGGTTATGCAATTGTGTGTGAATTTGTATGTGAATTTTTGTAATTATTTCTTCCTAAAAGATATATCGTTAATTCCTATACAGTGACCTTGTATGATATAACTAATCTAGATAACTAGTACCGTCCCTAGCAACAGTGCCAATGAGGAGTGGCGAGGTACCCCTACACTCAACCATACGAATACAAGCACTTCATGCATGGTCCGGTCGAACTCCATAAACGAACTAGTTGTGGTATCTAGATAGTTACTCGTAGATTGTTGTTCGCTATCTTCCCACTTGGACTAGTATTATCTTTGTCACATATGATTTAGTCCAGAGCGAGGTGTATGATGTGTTCCTACACTAATGCTACTCCTAGGTATGATGGGAAATAATATCAACTAAGCTAGGAGAGACAGGGTGCGAGAGAGAATCTAAACTAGCCTAAGTGCGATGAGCATTCATTCCTTAATCATCCGTACACATCTTGGACCTTGTGCATGACTACCACTGGGATTACCAAGCACATGGCCTAGGTATGCTATTGGGTTACCAAGTAGTCACACTTAAATGCTCATGATTAAGTTGTACTCATTCCGCATTACTAGGAGATAAGGGTAGAGAGATATTAACTAAGAAAGCAATAAATAACAATAACAATTAAATAACTAAGCTAAGTGAATGCTACAATGATGAAGTAATCTCGATCTTTATTGTTGGTCATGTGCATGTCCAAGTACATCACACTCGAATAAGGAAGCCATACAGTTACAATCATCACATTGCGGGCATGCATTGGGAGAAAGGGTTGAGAGGAAAAAACTAACAAATAGTTCCTACCTTAATACTAAAAACTATTCAAGGACTTGCTTATACTAGGGATAGATATATATCCACAAGAGTTTCTTATAGATATATGTCCACAGGAGTTTCTTATACTAGGAATAGGATCGAACAGGGCTTTTAAGCAATTCAAGGAGTTGGTAGTCATGCTTGAGTCTCCTAATCCTTAGATTATGATTGCATCCGAAGAGACATCTATGGCTAGCTTTCTCCATGCTCCTCCTAAGTGGAATGATGTGATGAGGGAGAAGTTCCTTATGGGAGTAGACTTAGGTGACATCGACCGAGCTCACATGACCAAAGATGAGATACTTTGTAGACTTGAGGCAAACTTCTCGAAGTTTTCTCTTCAAGATATTACTCTTGAATCTCTTGAGGTTTGTAAGTTTAGATTTTGTTATTTCATTTGGCCATATTGGTGGTTACTATGATTACTAATGGTTATGTATTTTATTTATTTTCATTTATAAGGCCTAAGTGATCATGATAGTAATGGTTCTAGCAACATCCCTTCTCCTCCTCCTATGGCTTATTTAGACTATTGCTACATATGATGTGTTGTTACTTTTATCCATCATGGCTACTAGTTTTATAAATTTTTTTTGCTACTTTGTTAGCCTTCATGGATTCAAGGACTATGTATTATTTATTTTTGTTAAATTATTTAACTTTGATTATTATTTTTGACTACACGGTCATACTTGGTCTTACTATGTTATGTTCTAGTTTTGATTTCATGCTACTACTTGGCTACAATTTTAAGTTTTGTTTTTTTGTTTTATATATGTATAAGTTTTATGTTTTTTTGGTAAAATGTAATGTAAAACTATAAAATTGAAAACAAGATCATAAAATAAAACTTGAAAACATAATGATATAAAATAAAAGCTTCAAAGTGAAACATGTGTATAAAAGTAAGCACAAATACTAGAAATAACATAATAAATAGGCCATGATGTATGTACAAGGAGAGAGAGGCTAGATTAAGTGTGTGATTGTTCCTAATCTTCAATAGATTAGGAAACTACTAAGGCTTTTTATCTATTATTGGTTATTCTCCATTCCCTTCACTCAAAATGCTAAATGGTAGTTCATCCTAGGCCTCATTTCAGGTTTCAATGTTATTAGTTTTAGCATTATTAGACTTATTTTCTACATCAGTTTTGCTATTATCAATAAGAATTTCCGTTTTAAACTCTACCTCAGATCCGTACTCAATATTAATATTGTTGATCAATAAGGGAAATATGTTGTCTCCATGGATGATTCTCTTGATGAATGGGTAAAGAAACTGCCCATAGTTTATCCAACCCTAGTTGTTCTAGAAGCAAGTTAAATTCAAGTGTCTCTTCAACTATTACAAAATTGGAAGATGTGGGAAACTATTCACTAACTACAAAATCTAACAAAATTAAACATTTCACTACTACTTGTGATCCATTAAAAGACTTAAGTGTAGTAGTAGTCATCTCTTGGATGTTTTCAATTAGGTCTAAATATTTGATAATAGGAAATGGGATGACATTTGTTGTGGATTCATCATTGATATGCACATGATGCATCTTGTATTGTTTTGCTCATATCATGATAAAATGTGGGACATGAAGTGCTTCACCAATTTGTAGATTGGTTTTAATCTCATTATTGTAAAATGTCAACATTGCTTATTTATGTTCTTTCTTGAGTGGAGGATGAATGATGGTAGAGTGAATGGACTCCTCACTAGTAGGCATGTCTTCACTTACAAGGATGGATATCAACATTTTGACTAGTGCTTTTGATAAGTGGAAGTCATAACTAGGTCATAAAGGCTCAATGATGTGTTCTTTTATTTTAATGAAAGTTTTACTTGTTTCATCGGTGTGAGAAAGTCTTTGTCATTGGCATGTGATTTCCATAGTTTAGTGACCTTGACTTTTTCCCATCTTGCCTAAGATCTTAATTTCATGTTTTAACATGTGCTATTTAGGCCCCTTTCTTTTATCACATGCATGACTCTCTTTGGGCTTACTAGTCGATGTAGTTTGAGCAATAGGATCCATAAGTATGGTTGAAATTGAAGTAGGCTTTAGTGGACCTACTTCCTTCAAAATATTCTATTGAGTGTTATCATTGGCTTTAGGCTTAGGAGCTAATGGTTTATGTTCCTTGGATGATGATTTCATTTTCATTTACAAGGTTGATGAATTGGCTACTATAGGTAAATGTTGGTCATTATTGGTTATAGGCTTGCTAGTATAAGGTGGAAAAACTCTTATGATAAATGACTCCTTAGGAGTTACAAGTCTTGGTATCCTTATGACAAAAGGTGCTCTTGCACTTGATGAAGTTGAATCTTGATCATTACAAGGGGGTACACAAATGGCTCCCTAGTAAGTTTAGGCTTATTGGGAATATTAAACAAGGCTATCATGTAAGGATCATTTCTAGCATTAAGGGGGCCAATGTGCACTTACATTAGTTGGTTCTAAGGCCTTATAGGTTTAGATGCATCTAGGACTAATTATCCACCCTTGATTTTCTTAAGATCATTTTTCAAGGCCAAGAAAAAGTCAATATCATGGCTAGGGAGTTGGTGATAGAGGCAGAATCAATCTAAGTGGAAGTATTTTGACATATGTGGTTCATTTTTTATTGCTACTATTGGCTCCCTAGCAATCACACAAAGATGATTGTATCTCTTGTGATCATTCTCCAATAGTATCTTATGTTGGATATAACTATCTTTAAGCAACTAGTTAAGGAGCTCAAAAGACTTCATACACAATTTAGTATACCTAGATCTATCCTTGTGCTTAAAGTTTGGTTTTGGTTGGTTGGGTGTACTAGAAGTTCCTAAAGTTGATGGTTGAGATGAGATAGTAGGGGCTTTGGGTTGTGAAATCTTTTGTCCCTCTCTCATTTTTACATATTTTGCTAGAGTAGCCATAGTTGTATGTGCTTGCTTACCCTTATCCCTATCTCTCTTTGTATGCTAGTTTTTATAGGTTACATATGCTAGATCATTGCAAGTTTCAATAACATCCTCTATATTTTGAATCTAGGAAAAGACTTGACTAAGTAATTGCATGTTTAGATAGTAAAGTTTTAACTCCCTTGAAGATGGCTCAGAGGTGGATATTAAAGATTGGCTCTAAAATCTCCTTGAGTGTTGCATTCCATCTTTGAATGAGCTTTTAAACTAGTTCAAGTGATCCCTATTTTACCTTCATGAGTTGGTCTAATGTTCTATCTAGTTTTAAGGTATATTTGAAATTGTTAACAAACTGAGTAATCAAGTCATCTAGGGAGGAGATGAAACCCCTCGGTAAAGTTCAATACTAGTCTAAAGCTTTTTCCAACAAGGAGATAGAAAATATTTTCAGCATTGTGTGTGGCTAAACATGTAATAAGAGCCATTTTAAATGGAATATTATAAGGTGTGCATTAGGATCATCTTCATCATTATACTTGGTAAAGTGGGGGATAGGAATGCCTATGGGTAATGTTATTTGGGGAAAATTAGGATTGATGGAATCATCCTAGTAAAAGTTCATGAACCTTACAATTTGAGTTGTACTAGCCTTGACTTTATGCAACTCCTCAGTAAGGTCTTAGATTATCTAGAAGGATTTATCCATGCCTTTTGGAGCTTCTAAGAATTGCATCGATGGTTACATGTTTTGTGGTTATGTGATGGGCAATGATATAAACAAAATCAGTCATGTAGTTACCATTGTATGAGGGTTAAATATGGACAATAATGTTAGCACTAAGACCAAAGGGAACAAATGAATTATGGGGAACTTGTAGGACTTGAGGTCTTGAGGAAGGGCCTACTAAGATGACAATAGGAAGTGGCATGGAAGAAACCATTAGTAGAGGCAAAGAAACCATGATAAAAGGTATCGATGTGAACATAGAGGAAAAAAAGAAAGTGGATTAAGAGGCTTAGTTCAAAGAGGTTATGGGAGGTGCTTGATTTATCATTAAAATAGAGTGAAGTAGATTAATTATTGATGAGTTTTTGCTTAGTCATTATGAGAGATCCTCTACATGGATATCAGTTTCATAATAACCTGTAAACTCAACTTAATCCTCTCCTTGCTACTCTAAACTAGCATCCTCACTTGTTGTGACTTCATCATCATCATCTACCAGTTTTGTCAAGATGTGCACATATAGCTTTAAAAACACTATGTGGTTAAATGAAGAAGGAATATATTCCTTTTTATTTCTATGGATCAACTCAAACTAGTGCTTGGAATCTAGTTCCCAAGACACACAGGACATCCTATATTAGACAACATTATAATATTCCTCGCTAATGTCATTGTGTGAGGGATTTCAACCTAGATGCCTAAGAGACTAGTAACATTTGATCATGGTAGGGTCTTTTGGATTATAGATGCCTACAAAGTCCTAGTTGCTATGTCAACAATGTTATAAGGTAAAATGGTTGACACAAAAGGCATAAATAACACAGAACCAAGGTATCAAACAAATGTAGCACAAGCTTCAATAGTGTAAATATAGAATTATGTGCTAGGCAAATAATGCAACAACATAAATGTAAATTGGAATGTGGTGTAAATGTAAAAAAATTAGTACTAGTGTAAATGTAAATGAGACTATAATGTAAATGTAAAAACAAGGGAAAATAAAATTATGAAATGTAAATGTAAAAATGGCTGATGAGCGGTAGAGGTATCCCTTTTCTCAACCATACGAATACAAGCATTTCACGCGCGATCTGGTCAAACTCCGTAGACGCACTAGTTGTGGCACCTAGATAGTTATCCTTAGGTCGCAGTTCGCTGTCTTCCCACCTGGACTAGTATTTATCATATGTCACGTATGGTTTAGTCCAGAGTGAGGTGCATGATGTTTCCTAATTCTAATGCTACTCGTGATGGCAATGGAAAATAATATTAACTAAACTAAGCTAGGAGGGAAAGGGTAAGGGAATCTAATCTAGCCTAAGTGTGATGAGCAACCGATTCCTTGATCAACCATACATATCTTGGACTTCGTGCACAACTACCACTAGGACTACCAAGTGCAGGTCCTAGGTACGCCACTGGGATTACCAAGCGTAGATCCCAAATACGCCACTAGGATTACCAAGAGTAGATCCTGGCTACGCCACTGGGCTACCAAGTAGTCACACTTAAATGCTCGTAACCAAGTCGTACTTGTTCTGCTTCTAGGAGTTTAAGGGTAAGAGACTAATCACGATGAGCAACCGATTCCTTGACTAGCCGTACACATCCATAGATGCTCCTAATCAAGTCATACTCACATTGTCCTACGAAAGCAATAAATCACATTAAATAAATAACAAATAAATAAACTAAGTGAATGCTACAATGATGAAGTAATCTTGATCTTTATTGCCAATCATGTGCGTGTCCAAGTACATCACACTCGAATAAAGACACCGTACAACTACATTCACCACACTGTGGGCAGACACTAGAAAAATAAAATAACTCTAGAGGGATCAAACTGCCAAAGTTTCACTACAATAAAACTGGGATCCCAAATAAGGGAGAGCCACTTCTTATTTATAGACATTGCGACGGACAACGATATCGTGTACACGATATCGCTGGGGGATGCGATATCGTGGCACGCGATATCGTGGCCCATGCGATATCACGTCCCATCATACCCCCACGACAAAATGGAAACTCGTCCTCGAGTTACAAGGAGAATAAGTTCCATTGATTACACAGTGGATAGGTATGGGATTATTAACTGGAAAGAAAAAATGAAATACAACAATTATGCAATGTGGAAAGGACACAACACAGAAAAAATACTACAACTATTACAAAAATGAGGAACTCATGTAGTTCCTGGTGGCAGTGGCTCCTCCATGGGTGCTTTCCCTTTGTCATGTGCTCCAAGCCTTCTCTTCAGTCCAAGGATCTTGTGCCATCCATGCGAGTGTTCCTATGTTTGATGGAGTCGACACCTCCCACAGATAGGGTAGTTGTGGGAACATCTGATTAGCCTTGATGTACCACGCCACGAACACTCATCGTTCCTCTTCGTAGGCTCTGGCTTTGTCTTTGTATTCATGAAGGTTTGTTAGCCGTTGAGCCAAGTTGGTTGCTACATCATTCTATGCTTGGTAGCTTGCTTTTACCATCTCGAGTTTAGAATTTGCAACATCTAATTTTTCAATCAGCTTCTTACATTTTGTAAATTCTATCTCATATTTGAGATGGGTGGAAGCTACCTGCTACTCAAGCTCTGATCTCGGGCACCCTGTTGTTAACATTACAAGGTTGGCATATCTCAGGTTTGCCAACTCCATGTACTCTTCAAGTCTTGGATCTGCAAGTCCCGATTTTTAACTTCTGCTTGGTGGGCGAAGGCGTAAGTGTCCACTATGGCCCTCCAATCAATGTGTTTGGCACTAAGATTATTAATTTAAGCCTTGGCCATATGGATCTCCTTCTCTATGATTTTCTTATACATCCCCACCTGATCACAAAAATGCTCCTTTAGCTTCTCATGTCGTTTAGCCTCATTCTGCCACGCGCTTATCTCTATTGCTGATTTTTGGCAAATAGTGCATACCTCCTCCATCGAGAGGCTTTGATTCTCCCTAGCTAAATAGCTCACATCTTGGTTGACCCGAATGAATTATTCTTGCAGCTAATGAAAGTGTTCATCGAGAACATTCTTTTGTTTCTCCACAAATGTCAACCAAAGATTAACTGCAACCAACTTTTTATTTTCTTCTTCTAAGGCTTTGAGTGCCTTAAAGTGTGCATGAGTTTGCGCTTCTGCTACGGAGGCATCTCAAATAGCCTTCTCCTTTTCTTCTGCCACCTTTTTATTTTCTGCAATCAGTTTAGTTAGTTGCTTAGTTCTGAAGTTTTCAAGCTAGTCTGTGGGAACAAACTATAGAGGATCCCGCTATGCTGCGTGTAAGGCTATGAGCTGCTCTTGTAGTTTTTGCACTTCTACTTCAGCATGCTCAACCCTAACTTCGGATATGACCAGCTTCCCCTTAGTAGAGATGAGGTTGGACTGAATTGCTGTAACATCCTGGGGGATGTCAAACAGGGATGTCAAAGTTTGTCTTGTTTGAAGCAATCTGTCTAGTGCATCCTGAGGTTCTGGCAAGATTTTGAGCATCTCTTGCTTCTGAAAGATCTACCGACGGCACAATAGGCACATTGAATGATTCCTTGATGTGGTCAACGACCACTTCAGCAGCTCCTGCAGCATTCTGGTGTTGCATGACCACCACGGTGGCACCTTCACCAGTCTCTAACTACACTTGAAATGATGTCGCATTTCCAAAGATTTGTTGTGACCATCTACTTTCCCCTCCTCCTGTTTGAATGGATAGTTCACCCCTTGTGTGATCTAGCAAAATTTTAGGCTGATCAACATCATCAATGACATGAAAGAGACTTATGTCATCACGACTTCCCCAACTGACCATCTCAGCGATAGCCTTAAGATGGCTCATCGACGGTCTGTAGTCTTGTGACGGTGGCTGATCCTGACCTATGCCAGGCCCTGCTTCCTCTTGTTGTTGGCTGGGACTCATGGATGGAGGTTGGCTAGGTCTTGCAAGTTGAGTTGCAGGTGATCCAGTCATCTATTCTTCTTCTTCTTCGGATCTCAGCTCTTTGCCAATACTCTTCCTTGGATTTGGCACCTTTAACAATTCAGCGTAAGAAGCATTCTGGGCTTTACGGAGGACATCATTTGTGTACCCCCGAGTACCAACCCGTCGGCATAGTTTTCTGATAAGACAGGAGAAAGGCAACGCCATCTTCCCTATCTTCCGCTCTTCAAACTGTCTTAGGATCTCCATTAAATATAGATGGGGTAGGTTAGCGTTAACCTTTCCCATAAACATTGCACATCCTCTAGCCGCATACATTGATATTCTTTTTAAGCCTTTTGTGGGGAAGAGGTGATAGGTTCCAATTTTGAAATAAACTCGCTCTTCCGTCATCAGCTCGCCAAAAGCTTTGTCTCTACCGTAAGCCTTCTCTAGCCATTCCTTTCTCACATCAGGGTCTGATCGGCTAAATAAACGAGCAATATGGGGCCCTAAATTCAACAGGTTTAGTACTTCCAAAATAGCCTGTGCAGAAAAATCAACTGTCACACCACCAATGTTGACCGTGGTGCCTTGTTCCCTATTGTGCCAGAACTAGTACATTTCACCTAAGTACTAGGCACTGCTTTCAGAGATGACAGGCCATAAGGGAGACCCTTTGAGGTGATCCCTAACAGCCTTAGGAGTGAACTCTACAAAAGATTCGAAGTTAAGTTCCACAATCACTGCAGCGAATGTGGACTTCTCATGGATAGCCTGAACACATTCCGGGGGCAACATGAGTTGTTGTCCTGGTTCAGGCACAACAGCAACTCCTCCTTCTGCCTACCCAGATCATTTGGTAGGAGGTTCTTCTTGATGGATGCTGAATGAATGCACCTCCTATTCGGTGTGTTGTTCGGTAGGGCCTTGCCTTCTACTTCTCCTAGGTTATTTCGCTCCACCTTGAACAAGACCCTCTTGTTGTGCATGTTTCGGGGCCATTCTGCAATCACACGGGCCAAACGTTAGTAAGGTTGTTTTACAAATCAAGTTATACCTTACTACTTGCCTTAATTTAAGATCTTATATTATAATGTGTGATCGTGCCCGAAAATTATAATGATGAGTACTATGACTTAGGTGGGCTTCATTATTAATCTCCCGGTGTACTTAAGGGTTATATAATTCTTTGGCGCAATTATCCTATGTGTTAAGTTAATTACCCTAACTGATGTCCTTGGGAAATGATAAATTTCAAAAAATGTAAGCACTTTTCAACAAATGTCTCTCCCCCATGACTAAACTGAACACTCCGGGTTCAAGCAGGTTCAAATGGAACAAAAATCAGAGCACCAATGCATGAGATATGATGAAAAAAGCAAGGGTCACACAATCGCAAGTCGCAAAGAAAAATTTCAACAACTGCCCCTGTAGAAATGGCAAAATGATGCTAAGTGTTGTAGCGGGGTTGTCCTATTTATAGGAAAATAGGACGCGATATCGCGTACGCGATATCTCGTCCCAACTAATGTGAGACACCTAAAAATATTGAATTTTTTAATGATTTTCTTGAAATTAAGGTGAAATATCAAGGACATTGGCAAGTATAAAGATGTCCTAGGGTAATTACATTAAGTTGAAAGACACTATGAATGATAAGGATGTGAATTTTAACAAAATTAGAATTGGCGGTTATGAAGAAAAGGGAATATAATGGTACATTGGAACTTGAAAATAGAGAGGGATAATAATAGGGAAAGAAAGTTATGAAAAATTAAGTTGAGGGTAAGAAATTGTGTGTTCTAGCTAGGGAATTAATGAAGATTACAACAAAATTACACAAGTGGGTCCTCCCCAAAGCAGGTTTCAACTTATTATGCCCTTGTGTAATCACACTTAAAGTGTCCGTGGGCACTAGAAGGGTTAAATGTAATCTACACTAACTCCACAAAACACACACATGTAAATATCACCAAAATGAGATGAAAATTTATGCTACACGGAACACGAGCTACAATTACATGAACAGTGAGATGAGATGAAGTAGAGAAAGGGATCATAGGGATTGGGACATGAGGTAACTGACTCAAGGCACAATGAATCCTGCGTGTAAGCATGATTAACGTGTCATTAACCCGTCATTCCAAGATCAGGACCAAGTCCATCTTTCTAAACAGTGACATCACATTGTTTCATCCCATGATGAACAACTATGAGAGTACCATAACAACAAGGCATACGATCACTTGGCATTTAGTACAAGGGAGGAGTGATTTTTGTTTTATGGCACTTTGTTTTTCTTTTCTTTCCTTTTTTTTTCTTTCACTTTACTGAATCTAGAGAAGCCGCCAACCTTCAGGCATGGGTGCATGTCTTTCCAGTGGGACCCCCTAGAACAGCTTTTGATTTTCAAGTGCCCTTTTGATTACTCTTACTCCCATTTTCATTAGATCTACAAGGATCTTAGTACAACCAAGTTACATGATAACACCCACAGATGTCACCGAAGAGAATCCACAAGTCCCCTTGATGTCACACCCTAATCATAACCTCTTGGTCCATCCTTCTTCATTCTGGGTATAATGACACAAAATTAATTTTAAGTTTTAGAAATTTCAAGGATATCACTATACCCAAGGACAGAACCTCTTATTTATAGAGTGGATGAGTGGGTGTAATGGGCTCACTGTTCCAAATAATTGATCACTCATGACTTAATAACATAAAACACACCTCAACCAATGATCCACATGAGTGTTTTATTCGTAGATGAGATTACTTACAAAAA